>CM038640.1:2914645-3092145 GCA_021554675.1 Leuciscus idus | reverse complement strand
TCAATCTCCCTCGGACTGGGTAAACCCATTCTCTAAACCCAATAGAGAATCTTTGGAGGGAGCTCAAACTCCGTGTTTCTCAGCGACAGCCCAGAAACCTGACTGATCTAGAGAAGATCTGTGTGGAGGAGTGGGCCAAAATCCCTCCTGCAGTGTTGTGCAAACCTGCTGAAAAACTACAGGAAACGTTTGACCTCTGTAATTGCAAACAAAGGCTACTGTACCAAATATTAACATTGATTTTCTCAGGTGTTCAAATACTTATTTGCAGCTGTATCATACAAATAAATAGTTAAAAAATCATACATTGTGATTTCTGGATTTTTTTTTTTAGATTATGTCTCTCACAGTGGACATGCACCTACGATGACAATTTCAGACCCCTCCATGATTTCTAAGTGGGAGAACTTGCAAAATAGCAGGGTGTTCAAATACTTATTTTCCTCACTGTGTGTGTATATATATATATATATATATATATATATATATATATATATATATATTTGTGTGTGTATATGTACATGTATATATGTAAAATATGTTTTTTTTTTTTTTTTCTTCTACTTCTCGGGCGCTTTTGGGGCCCTTAACGTGCTCAAACTCTTGAAACTTTGCACACAGGTAAGAACCCGCGGCCATCAGGGCCGGGCTGAAGCTGGTACCCGGGCGTGGCAGGGGGGCTCAACAGCGCCCCCTTGAATGGGGTCCGAAAACTTGGTCCATATATCAAACACGCTTGCATGAATTAATATGAATCTCAGTACACATATAGATCTCATTGGGCCGAGCAACTTCCACACTCTTTGTTATTAGCTCCACCCAACAGGAAGTCAGCTATTATGGGTTGTTTGAAAAACGTTTTTTGAAAATTTGAAATATTCCTCCTAGAGAATTCATCCGATCACCACCAGACTCGGTGTGCATGAAGACAAGACATTGAGGATGATAAATTGCGGACGGATTTTTGATATCTCGAACGGTTTGGCCGTGGCGAGGAAACGAATTTATGGCGAATAAGGGACACAGGAAATGTGTTATAACTTAAGCATACATTAACTGATCTTGATGAAACTTCAGCAGTGTGTTCGTTATAAGAGGCCGATCTCATGGATGTAACTATTGTGAGTCGAATGAACCTCATTGGTTGTTCCGAAGTTGAATGAAAGGCTTATGTGTTTTGGAACAACATGAGGGTGACTTATTAATGACAGAATAAAAAAATTTTGGAGAACTAACCCTCCAAGTAAATTCTATAATCTCTGGTACGTTTACCTTGAAGGTCGTCCCAAGACCCAGTGCGAGCAGCACAGAGACAGTCTTCAGAGTGGAAACGGTGGTGTTACTCTGGTGGGAGCCTTCATCCCTCAGTGTGATGAGGATGGTCAGTACAGGCCTCAGCAGTGCCACGGGTCCACAGGTTACTGCTGGTGTGTGGACAGTAGGGGGCAGGAGAGAGCGGGAACCCGAACTCCACCTGGAACCCCGAGAATAAACTGTGACGAGTCTGGTAAGCATGTCTACCTGAACTTGAAGTTTTTTTAGAAAATTGTCATAGTCCTCTCTCAATAGGTCACATGTCCTATTTTAAATAACTATTTCTAATGTTTTTTACTAATTAATTGTCTTGGGATCTGATATAGAGAGGTAGCAAATGCTTTTTTGTTTTTTGGGGTCAGTTTTAAAGTTCTTAAAATAAGTCTCTTCTGCTCACAAAGGCTGAATTTATTTGATCAAAAATACAGTTAAAACTGTAATATTGTTAAATATGATTACAATTTAAAATAACTGTTTTATGTTATTAGGGCCCAAGCCCTGAAAGGGTGAAGGCCCTATTGTTTTCCTTAGGATTCTTTATTATTATTTTTCTGTCAACCTTTCGGGCACTTTTGGGGCCCTTAACATGCTCAAAAACTCTTGATACTTTGCACACAGGTCAGAACCCGCGGCTATTAGGGCCGGGCTGAAGCTGGTACCCGGGCGTGGCAGGGGGGCTCAACAGCGCCCCCTTGAACGGGGTCCTAAACCTTGGTCCATATATCAAACACGCTTGCATGAATTAATATGAAACTCGATACACCTATAGGTCTCATCGGGCAGAACAACTTCCGCACTCTGTTATTAGCTCCGCCCAACAGGAAGTCAGCTATTATGGGTTGTTTGAAAAACATATGCTCTGGAATTTTAAATACTCCTCCTAGAGCAGTGGTTCTCAACCGGTGGGGCGGGGGGGCGCGGACACTCTCCCGGGGGGGGCGCGAGTAGGCTACAGGATGGGATGAAAAAAAAACGAAAAATAAAATAAAAATTAGCACTTTTTTTTATCACTAAACTACTGTCATAAAAAGTTATAGTTTTGTATATACATAACTCCTGAATAAAAATTTAAATGTGTTTGGACTGATTTAAAAAAAAAGTTTTGAACAAATTTGATTGGTTTGTCGATAGTGAGCGCAAATGCAGGTGATAAGCAGTTTTATTAAGCGAGTCATTGAGTCGTTCATTCAAACGATTCGTTCAAACGGCCGATTCATCAAGAATGAGACAGATGTTTGTGAATGGGTCATTGAATCTTTGACTCAACCGATTCGTTCAAAACACTGAATCATTCAAAACACGATTGAGTGTTGCTGTGAGATGCGCTATGCTGTGATCTTTGTTTGGATTCATCGGATCTATTTTCGCTGCTAAAATAGACCAAAACAGTCATTATTTCGTCTAAAATGTAAGTGACTTAATATTATTAACTTGTTTGTTGAACTATCATATGAAATCAGTGTCACATTTTCAATCGTGAGGTGATGGTAAATTAAGTGATGGTCAATTGTCAGCTCTCTTGGTCGTCAGGTCGTGTGATGCATGTTGCTGAACTGTATTCAAATGTTATAAATATAAAAACACCACATTTTTGAAATTTAACTGCAGTATGTCAATTTAGTTTATTTGTGTGTGCTGCGCTCAGACTTTAGAAAACGGCGCTCATTTATTTGATTTCTCCTCGCGGAGCTGCACAAGCCTCAAAAGTTTAAGGTCCTTGCACCCTGACTGAGTCTGAAACTGTTGTATTAGTTTTTTCATATTCGTCATTTGGTGGCTCTCAATTGTCAAAAACATCCCTCAAAATATTTGCTACGGATGCAAAAAATCGAACCATCCGAATAAATTTTTATGACGGACGGAAGTTTCAGAGGCTGCAAACGTATAAAACATGAGGTCGTATTTAGTTTTATATATATATATATATATATATATATATATATATATATATATATATATATATATATATATATATATATATAAAAACGAATAAACTAGTCAGAATATAGGCTACAGTTAAAGCTTTCCTTTAGTTTTTGTGAAATGCTCACACGCACGCATGCAGCCATGCACACACAAACATGTTTAAATACATTTATGTTGTTAATAAATAAATAACAATAAATTGTTGTAACAGCAATATCTCCAAGTTTTGTTTTTCACTGTAAAAATGTCATGATTTTAGCCTAGAAATCTAGACGCACCCTAGCGGCAGCAAAATGTATTTTGCAGCCAGGGCAGTCTAGCAACTCTCCATAGACTTTCGAGCTGCAAAAACCTAAATTGGGTCAGGCCAATCACGTCGCGTATAGAATAGGCGGGGCGGGCTTAACATATGACGACAGAGTTGCGATGGTTCCCTGGCTGCTAGTTGAAAACAAAGAATGACGGCGGCTGCTGGCGAACATCTTTCGAATCGGCTTTGTCCGCGACTCTGGAGGACTTGGAGTTAAGTTTTTCTTTGAGAAAAGAGCAAAGAACGGCACTTAAGTCATTCTTAAAAAAAGGAAGATGTGTTCGTCGTTTTGCCGGCCAGATATGGCAAAAGTTGAATCTATCACTAGCTCCGCTGTTGGGAAAACGCTCTGGTTGGTTGAAGCGCTGTCCTATTGCGTGCAGAGGGAATTTGAAAGACAGCCGTTTATCCCGCCCCTCGGATTGAGCGTGTCTATGGTGAGTTTCCAGACCAAACATCTTGATGTAGGTCTGGCTTGCCAGGCTATCATGATTTGCCAATGCAAAGAGAGTACCGCCACCTTTTCCCCCCACTTCAAGCACTGATTATAACACAAACAAATCATCCTCCTTGTGACTTTTTTTTTGTTGTCAAAAGCGACAAATCCAGCGACTTTTACTGGTGTTTTTGGAGACTTTTGTGGTGTTTGGAGACTCGAAAGCACAAATCACTCTGCAGTTAGGCCTACTGGGCCTACTGCTGCCGTGAGCCCCTCTCCCGTCCAAAAGCACTCACAGGCGGTCAGTCTCTCAGTAGCCTCGCGCAGCAGTCCCAGCCTGCAGTCAGAGCAGAGAGGAGACACACACCCCTCTGCGTCCAGGCTGCAAATGAATCGCGCATGCGCATGGCCACCGCTGTTCAGAGCTTACAGAGCGGGGTGTAAATGTAAATGTTCACTCACTCTCACACAAAAATAAATCACTGCATTTAAATTGACTCACGACATAGCTCTCCATTCACTCTAGTCTAGTCTCTTGCCAAATTCGCTTGTGCCAGCTCTCATTAGTCTGTTATCAATCTCGATTTACATAGGCCTTTACTACAAAACCCCAACAGTCTTTTAAAAGACTAAACCCACAAGCATTCTTTTTAAAGATTAGATCAAATCTCAGCCCTAGCCAGTAATTTTTTTTAACTGCTAGGCAGTAGCTACACTTAGCTAAAACTACCCACCTAAGACACACCCACACACACACACACACACACACACACACACTGACGAGGACTACAATCGTTAAGTATTAAAATAAAATCTGAATTGTCTGCAAAATTATTTTGTTCGTTAATTAAAGATCGTGCCTAAGTCCCGACTGATTAGCCCAGGGCTCCAGACTAACTTTTTTCACCTCCGTCCTGGAACCGTCCTGAAAAACGATTTGAACCGTCCTAAAGTGAATGTCAACCGTCCCAAAATAAACATGTTGTTTCTGTACTTTGTTATTATCATCTATAGTTGTTAGTTACATAATAAAAACACCATTAAAATGTTTGATATATATTATTATATTTATTTAGCTCCATTCAAAGTAGTTATCTGTAAACAGGTAAAAAAACAGATTTAATAAAAAATAACAGGAGTTAAATGCTTTTTTGTATTCATGCAGAACAAATCTTTTTTTTTTTTTTTTTTTTTTTTTTTTTTTTTACATATATGAAAAATAAGATAAAAGTACATACAGCTCAAAACGTTTTTGAGTTGGTTGGATTAAAAAATAACAAATAAATACTGGTGTCTACATATCTCAAAAATATCATCATTCTTTATTCTTTCAAGCAGCAGGCATATTTATTTGTATGAATTAAATATAATGAATCATTATTAAAGCTATTAACGAGCAGTGAATGCTTTTCTCTTTTTCTTTTGTTGCTTGATCAATATTAAGGACACAGACCGCATTAGGTTTATTACAACGCTATCTCACGACCAATTCGTACGAATGATAAAAAGATGGCTAATTCGTACGAATTTGTACGATTTGTCTAAACCCACGTGATGGGTAGGTTTAGGGGCGGGGTCAGGGGTAGGTAATTCGTATGAATTCATACGAATTGGCCAATTCGTAAAATATGTACGATTTTGCAAAAATCGTACTAATTCGTACGAGTGAGGTCGTATGAATTCGTACGAATTAGCCACTTTGTAAAATTTGTACGTTTTCCCGTGAGATCGGGTTGTTTATTACCCACTGTCACTTTAAGACATTGGATCATGTCCAATGACATGCGGATCCAGTGCACTGATGCACATAGATACACTCAAAACTGTTTAAGACGTAACCAACATAGTTTACGTGAATACTCTCCAAAACGGACATTTCGACATAATGTTGTGTGTATTTGTCCACTCAGACACGAAAGAGACCTCAATTCTGTACTCGCGCGCTGTATTGGTGTCTATGTGCATGGCTGCACGCTTCGGGTCGGGTGTGTGCGCACAGAAAACCGTACCGAATAGAGCTCTTTTTTTGCGTCGTCTCTCTTATTCTGCTCTACTCATTCTCCCAGACGTTTAAGTTTTTTAACGTTTTATGAGACATGCAGGATTCAGCGCATGTCAACCCGTGTGCCGCTGGGTAACGTTAGATCAGCACGTCACAGTACAAATGTGCGCATCTACCACAAACGCAGGACATCAGTTCTGACTGGATCGCTTCCCAAATCGGCACTATCTAACATTTTTGTCTAGTTTTTATTCGTTGACGAAAATGTCAATATATTTTCGTCATGGTTTTTGTCATTCAAAACTAGTTTTATTTAGTTATAGTCTCGTTTTTGTCGGTGAAAATAAGCCATGTGATAAATGTACCGCGAAACAAGTCTCCGGGTGAGTAGCCGGCCAGTGATAGTAACTATAGTAACAGCATGAGAAGACGCGCTCCGTTGTAGTCAGCGCTTGGTCAGTTAATTGTGGCATTTTCTAAGTAAGTTACCCTAATAGGCTAGTAATAAATGAACACGCATACAAAAATGTCTTTCGTCCTGTAGGCGTCCTGGAGAATATTTCTGTTCGTCCTAAACACATTTTCTATCGTCCCCAGGACGATAGGACGCCGTTAGTCTCGAGCCCTGGATTAGCCCCTGATACGTCTCTCAACATAGCCACACACACAGTTACATATTGCCTAAACTTTATTGGAAACGCATAACAAAAATGGAGAAATTTCTTGTGAGGACCAACAATCCAACCAACGCACCACCAGCTGCAAAAAAGCTTTGAAGGTACGATGAAGCATACCTGCAGTTTGGGTTTACAGTCACGGCTGGTGCTGGCAAACGACAGTATGAAGCCCTGAAAATTAAAAAGGCACCTCGAAACAAAGCATGCTGGCATTAAAAATAAACCGGCTGAATATTTTAAAAGAAAGCTTGATGGCCTCCATCAGCAACAGGCAACCATTTCAGTGCACTGCGTCTAAACATCGTATGTAGTGGCCAAAAGAATCGGTAAACTGGGTAAACCGCATACAATCGCCGAGACTCTCAGTTTGCCGGCAGCGCAAGACATGTGCAGAATAATGATAGGCGATAGTGCAGCAGCCAAACTCGGTGCAATACCCCTGTCCAATGACACAGTCGCTAGGAGAATTGTAGACATGTCCAATGATATCAGAGAGCAACTGATAGAGTTCGTAAAAAAGAGTACTTACTACGCGCTGCAGCTGGACGAATCCACTGATATTGCTGGGCAGGCACAGCTCCTCACCTATGTCAGGTATCTGCGGGACAAGGCGATTGAGGAGGATGTCCTGTTTTGCCGGCCTCTTCAGTCGCACAATACAGGAGAAGCCATTTTCAATGTCCTTGATATTTTTATCCGTGAAAATGGTTTGGCTTGGGACCGATGCGTTGGCCTATGCACGGATGGTGCGCAGGCAATGACGGGGCGTGAGCGTGAGCGTGGCCTAGCTGCTCGCGTTCAGCAAGTAGATCCACTTGTGAAATGGACACATTACATGGTCCATCGCGAAGCACTAGCTGCTAAAAAAATGCCGGTTCTCTTTGACTCCGTGCTGAACCAATCCGTGAAAATGATAAATCTCATCAAATCACGGCCGCTAAACTCTCGCTTGTTTGGGGTCCTCTTCCAGGAGATGGGGTCAGGGCACGAACAGCTGCTTCTGCACACTGAAGTTCGCTGGCTCTCCAGGGGGCGGGTGTTACAGCGGTTGTATGAGCTGCGAGAGGAGGTGAAGTGGTTTTTGGCAGAAATCAAATCAGATCTGGCGAAGGATCTGGATGACACTATGTGGCTTGCGTCTCTGTCCTATTTGGTCGATATATTTGACCGCTTGAATGGCCTCCTTGAATGGCCTCCACCTGTCTTTGCAAGGCCGCGAAACTCATATTTTGCTCCTTGCAGACAAAGTGCACGCCTTCACACAAAAACTAGACCTCTGGCATCAGTCGAGGGAACTGCGTCATGTTCCCCAGCCTTGCAGACTTTATCACTGATGCAGGCACGTCACACGATTTCTCCTCCCTATTTCAATCAGCGTCTGAGCACCTGTCAGCAATGAGAAAAAAATTTGCGACGTACTTTAAAGTGGATTATCGCTCTTTTGCGTGGGTTCGAGATCCGTTTGTGTGCACAGCAAACGAGCTATCAATTGATATGCAGGAACAGCTTATTGAGCTGAAGAGTGACAGTAGACTGAAGGAACTCTTTAGCTCCTGCCCTCTTTCGTCATTCTGGGCAGCATTGATGCAGGAATACCCTCAACTCTGTGACGTCGCCTTGAAGATTCTCCTTCCTTTCGCGTCGACATATTTGTGTGAGGCAGGATTCTCAAAAATGACTGCACTCAAAACGAAATACCGCAATCGTGCACAAATCGAGGATGATTTGAGGCTATGTTTATCAAACATTGAGCCAAGAATTGAGGATCTTTGCAAGGCAAAGCAGGCTCAGGTCTCACATTAAAGGAATAGTTCACTTTTAAAATGAAAATTCTGTCATCATATACTCACCCTCATGTTGTTTCAAACCTGTATGAATTTCTTTCTTCTGCTGAACAGAAAGGAAGATATTTAGAAAAATGTCAGTAACCAGGCAGTTTCTGGGTCCCATTGACTTCCATAGTAGGAAAAAAAATATAGAGAGGAGTATTTTGCTAAATATGTGCACTATATTACATTTGTATTATATTTTTACTTGTGTCATAATTGTTATTATAATGAAAACCAAATTATATTTAATTTAATTTGTTAATTTTTAACCTTTAATAATACCAGCTGACAGGGCTCTCTGTATGTTTACAGCATTATGTGAGATATATTTTTTCTTGAGAAAAATTAACATGTAGGCTATCTACTGTAGCCTACCTAATATTTATCCAAAGAGTCAATATTGAATCAAAATTGAAATCAAATCCCAAGAATTGAATTGAAATCGTGAAAATTGTGTAAAATTCTGTTTAGTTACCAAATGTTTTGACATCACAATTACACCTATTGTGATGCAAGTTGTTTTTTTTTTCTTTTCCAATCCATCCGTTTCTTTTGAGCAATTAAAATATCGTGATAATACCGTATACCGTGATAAAAGCTCAATCAATTAATCGCAGCATGAAAATTTGATACCGGCACATGCCTAATCTATCTATCTATCTATCTATCTATCTATCTATCTATCGCAGCATGAAAATTTGATACCGGCACATGCCTTATCTATCTATCTATCTATCTATCTATCTATCTATCTATCTATCTATCTATCTATCTATCTATCTATCTATCTATCGCAGCATGAAAATTTGATACTGGCACATGCCTTATCTATCTATCTATCTATCTATCTATCTATCGCAGCATGAAAATTTGATACCGGCACATGCCTTATCTATCTATCTATCTATCTATCTATCTATCTATCTATCTATCTATCTATCTATCTATCTATCGCAGCATGAAAATTTGATACCGGCACATGCCTAATCTATCTATCTATCTATCTATCTATCTATCTATCTATCTATCTATCTATCTATCTATCTATCTATCTATCTATCTATCTATCTATCTATCTATCTAATCTATCTAATCTATCTATCTATCTAATCTATATAGGGCTGGGCGATATGACCCAAAAAAAAAATCACGATATAATTTTCCATATCAGTCGATATCGATAATTATCACGATAAATATCAAATCTTTATTTCTTTGAAGATTAAAGGCATATTTTTGTTCCTGAGTGAAAGATGTAGAAACCAGACAGTTAATTGTGGTTTTAAACTATTCTTTATTGTCAAAACATGTCAAACACTTCCCAAACAGGTGAACAATTTATCAAAACTGAGGTAGATTTATTTATTACTAAAATCAACATTAATAGAGTAGAATATTATTAATATAAATAGAATAGAATATATCAAGTAAATATCTTTATAGAAAAATCAAGAACTGTAATGATACTGTATGACACTTGGCTTTGGCTCTGCTGACTGCAAATGCAAAATTAAAGTGCTTTAAAGATAATGTTTGTCAATAAACAAAAATATATATATTTTTTAATTCTTTCTGGTCAGCATGCCAAACCTTATAAATAAAATGACATTGACAAGATAAATAAAATAAATCTTAACTGTGGTCAGCATTTTTTTTTTTTACTCTACAAGTTACGGGCAAGAAAGACAAGCTTGTCTACAGTTTCAGGTTTTAACCCTCTGGGGTCTGAGCTGTTTTCTGGCCCTGGAGGTGTTCTGACATGCTCTGACATTTGTGCTTATTTCTGTTACTTGTGACATTTTCATGGCTAAAGTCTGATTACACTGTATTTAGCACAAACTCTGCTACAATAATATATCAGCAGCATGTATGTAAAAGTTTGTAGTTTTGAGATAATGACATTTATGCATGGTTTGTGAAAATACAAAAAGAAATTGTCACTGAAATAAGGCCATGAAACCCATACTGATTATTTCTTCACAAGACTTTTGAAAATTGTATCATGTAGCCTAGGATATTTGCTCCAAAACTATGTGAAAATCATCCTGACTGCTCATTCAGATAAGACAATATACTGATTTAAAATTTGTAAGACGTGTTTTCTGTAAGAAAGCTTTATGCGAGTAGGCGTGATCACATCATTAATATGTATGGCTTTCACTCCTGAGAAAGACAAAGACACTCCCTTAATGCCCTATTAGGAGCGATCAGGCCCTATCATTCTGAGCAACCTTGCACAAAGCATGAGGAGATTTAAAAAAGAATGGCTTTTAAATTGTTTGGATTTATTTACAACACAAGTTTATACAACAATACCATAAACTAATAATTAAGAATTTCTTGCCTTACATCTTTCTTGTCTTCAAATCGCGTTCTTCTTCTTCTGAGGTAAATCCAATGTAAGCTCACGGCGTGTCTTCCAAACTCGACGAAAAGCAGAGACTTATGAAGTTTGGTGCTTTGTTTTTGAGGTAACGTGTGAGTTCGTGTGAGGCGTGGGCGATTTGCATGTCAATCTCTTTTGCGCGTGTGGGCATGGTCAAATTAAAAGTAATGAGCAAGCGCTTGAGAAACTGGACAGCTTGTTGGTTTTATACAAATTACTTAAGCAGAGAATATTTATTTTCAGTTTGAATCCGATCATTTAAAAGTACACACTTAAATGATTATAAAGATATATGGCTCATAAAGGTGTGACAAGTATTCGCTGAGTTTTGTTTCAGTTTATAGACGTGCTCAAGAAAAAAAAGTTCAGTGAGACGGAGAGGCAGAAAGCACACCCTATTTATTTTCTTTATTTTAAAAAAGCACAATGTTTTGATTTGATTGTAAGTGGACACATACAAAAGTAGACATTTCACAGATTCTTTGTTTATATTTCTTTTTTCTGTATGACCATAAATGACGGAGTAATTTAAGTTTATTGTGCTACTATGTGAAGAAAATCCAGCAAAACGCGGGGGCGCGTTTGCCGACCCCAGAGGGTTAAAGCTGCCCTGTGACAGGTCACAATGTTCCCTCCTGTGCTAAAAATCCTCTCAGAGGGGGAGCTGGTAGCAGGGATGCACAAATAGCGCCTTGCTAGTTGGCTCACTTTAGGAAACTTTTTGTCATACACCTTCCACCAATCCAGGGGTTCTGTTTCACTGTCTGCATCTGGACCCATGAGGTAGTTTTCCAGCTCCCCCTCCACTGCCTGCATGTCACTGAGTCCTGTGTTGCTGGGGCATGGCTTCTTAAAAAAACTGCCCAGTGACTTCCTCTGCTTCTTTACAGGAAGAGCTGCAGCAGCGCCTCCCTCTGCCTCTGTTTCTTCTGTTCTGCATGAAGCCTGTGAAGTGGATGGGCCTTGGTCTCCCTCCATTTTCAGAATCTCAGTCACTGCTCTTGTTTTGATTGCCTCAATCTTGTCTGGCCTGATATATTGAGTCTTGAAGCGCGGGTCAAGCAAGGATGCCATATCAAGCAGTTTGTCTGTTATCTCGTCATCGTACTTCTCATTGAGATATTCTATGACTGCTGTCTTTATGTCCTTTGTGAGCTGTGTGTCATCATCAGAGGGATTCAGGAGCTCTGTTCTGAAGAGGTGCAGCACAGGCTTGAGGTAGGACACACTCACATAAGATTCACCAGAGAGTGAATCTGTGAACTCAAGAAGTGGCTTTAAGGCCTCGTTCATTGACTCCAGCACTTCAATGTCCTGCCAGGTGGGCACCAAGTGCCTGGTTTTCTTGTCAGCAGAGAGTACCTGAGAGATAGCCTTGTGCTGCTCAATCATCCTTGCCACCATCTTTTGATGGGATCCCCACCTGGTAGGTGACTCTGTCACCAGCTTGTGCTTCGGTAGTTTAAGTTCTTCCTGAGCAGTTGCAAGCTCTCTCTTCTTTTTCCAGGAGAAGGAGAAGGCAGCCACTACTTTTTTACAAAGCCCAACGGCTCGATCCATCCTCTTATCCTTCCCCGTTCTTTCTGAGGAAAGAAAGGAAATAGAGAAAAAATATGAGCAGAGAAAAGAAAGTATCTGAGTAAGTCCACAATAGTATGTTAAAAAAAACATCTGAAGTTCTAAACAGATAGATATTATAACAGAATATTCATATTAAATATTTCAGGTTCAAATATTGCTTCATGTTTGTAATCACTAACCTTTAACAACAAAGGACTAATAAATTAGTATTGATTTGATTCTTTTAAAAATGTACTTTTTATCATCATTTTATTCATATATATATATATATATATATATATATATATATATATATATATATATATATATATATATATATATATATATATATTTTTTTTTTTTTTTTAATCATATTTATTACAATTTAAATCAGCGTATGTTTCAGTTTTAAATATTGCTTCATGCTTATCACTAACCTTTAATAAAATAATAATTTGATTCTTCTTAAATTATTTTCTTTTATTATTATTATTATTATTATTATTATATTACTTCTACAGCAGTTTTATTACTAAATGGAGAACGGAGACAAAAACTTACCAATAGCCAAGTGTAGTCGATGACCAAAACACTGAAGTCGTATCCATTTGTTGAGTGAAGTGGCTTTTACCATGTTTGTACCACTATCAGTTGTGATGCACAATTGTCGGTCTTCACTTAGCCCCCAGGAGGCGAGTGCTTCAATCAATCCTTGGGCAATAACTTCACCTGTATGATCTTCAGAAAGTAAGCCGTTTGGAGGCATTTGCTCTGAAGATTCCAGTCATTATCAATAAAATGAACAGTGAGGCTCAGATAAGGCTCAGATGTGCGACTAGACCACATATATCAGAAGTAGAGGCGAAGAATTGTACATTTTGCCGCTCTACCTTCTCCCTGCACTCAGTGGCGGATTTAGCAAATTGGGGGCCCAAGGCGAAAGTATGTATGGGGGCCCCCCCATTCGATATTTAAAAGAGAACGAAAAAAAAAAGTACCGACTGAATGGTGGATAGGCAGGTAAAGCTAATCTATGGGGTAGTAAAGGTTGGAGAGGAGAAAAAAAAAAAACGTACCCTTTAAACCCTGCATACATTTCTTTACTCCAAAATGAAGATGGAAAGCAGAGAACACAAAGTGTAGCACTAGACAAACTAATAGTCACGATGGAACCAGAGACAATTTATATAAGAGACATGCCACTTCCTCAATCCTCAATACAACTATATAAGGAAAACCCGTAACGGCAAAGATGGCGGTTGTATGCACATGTCCCGCCCCTCCCGCTGGAAAGCCAATCATCTACTTTTAACAGTCAAGCCGGGAAACATTTAAGCCTATCGTCTGGTTCCACTGACGCATGCGCACAGTTGAGGTTTTGCGACAGTCGGTTTTTTTCCCCGGTCGCTCTCTCTCATGTGGAGCATTCTGAATTTTTTTTCTCCCTGAATTACCGCTGGGTGTGAATTGTGCTAAAATACGTTGCCTTATCTTCTCTGAAATGCGTTCCGCACATTCAGCTGACATAAAATTACTCTCTAAATAAATGAAAAAACCTATCCAGTGATGTAATGTTTTCTGTGTTGACACTAACCTTGTGGGATGTCCATGTCCTAACTGCTGGGATAATCACACAACCGTATGACACGTCCAATTCGCGAACTAATGACTCCTTTGAACCGATTCATTTTGAACCGATTCATTTTAACCCTCTGGAGTCTGAGCGGTTTTCTGGGCCCTTGAGATGTTCTGACATGCCCTGACATTTGTGCTTTTTTCAGTTGCTTATAAACATATTAATGGCAAAGGTGTAAATTCACTCTATAAAGCACAAACAGGGCTACCATAATATGTGAGCCACGTGTATGTACATGTTTTCATTTTTGAGAGAATAATGTTTATGCGTGGATATTGAAAAAACTAAAAACTAAAATTTCTGAAATAAGGCCACAAAACACATAGTAAATATGTGTCAATAAGACTTTTGACTAATGGATGTCCTCGCCTAGAGTTTTTTCTTCAAAATTATGTGAAAATAGTCTTGCTTTATCGTTCAAATAAAACCATACATTGATTTAAATTGATGTAAAACAGGTTTTGCTTGGAAAGCCAATATGCGAGGGGGCGTGAACGAGGAGTGGTTTACACCTGAATTACCACCCACTCTGCATAATGATGAGCCATTCACACAGGTGTGACACTGACTGAGCCACAATGCAAGGACAAAAGATATATTTAGAAGAAGACTTATATTGACCATTTAAGATTTTGCTTACATCTATCTTGTAAATATGTTTTGCTATTTTATTAAAAAGGTTACAATTACAACAATAATTACAATTTCAACAATATTTCAAGTGTACTCTTTCTTTGTAAAAAAAAAAGATTATAGGCCTACATTTTATCTATGTATTCATTAGTTTGAATATAGTCAACATTGGAACAGCTAACATCTTAGTTGATGACTTTATTTTTGACAAAAATAGATATAGAAATTGCTAAACAAAAGCTTATTTGACGTGGCAGTATATTCTACAGTAAAAACTGTACCCAAATCTAGTCAACAAGATGTTGTCTTTCATATTTCGCCTGACTGTAACGTTGTTTTCATGAAATATTAGGGCATATTGTTAATTTGCAGTTTAATACGTTGCTTATACAAATAGCCTACATTTTATTTCAACATATTTCAGTCGAATTTTCCTTTCCTCAGTATAGCAATACAGTTTGCTAAAACATCATCATTCATTCACACACGCAATTTAAATTTAACTTCTGGCAAAGATGAAGTTGACGATAGGCTATTGACTCGCGATCTTCGCAGTAGGCTAGTGAACGCACCGGAGAAATGCACATTTATTAGGCTACATAGTTTTTTGTTTTGGATGGTTTTGTTTAGAACCAGCTTTCTGTAAATATATTTCACATTTTTTAGACATGAGGCGAGTAGGCTACGGTCTGGTTAATGATGATCTCCAGTTCAAGCACCTTATGTTGTGATTGCTATAGCCTATATTTACTTTAAATCCAGGAAATTTGTTAATGAAAAAAATATTAAAATTAAGATACAATTGATACAAAACGAAATTCGTTTTAAAGAAAGGATTTGTAGTTTCTGTTTTGAGGTCTCTGTGAAAGTTTGAAAGTCTTTTAGTGGCTTTCAGAGCGCTCGCGTCCATAATGGAGAACTGTCACGTAATATTGTTTTTTCCTCATAAATGCGAACACGAAAAATAAAAGACAAAAGACTTTTAAGTAAAACTTACTCCGAAATTGTGTCCTCGGCGGAATTCGCTCTTCAAAATGCTGCCGTTTGTAGTCTGAGTTACAATCTTCCTCTGAGGAAACAACTTCCTTGCTGTCCAGAATCATCTGAAGGGCGTCTTTACTGGAGAAGCGTGCCATACTCAAAACGCGATGAACTATCAGTAAGTCTGATGAAGAAACTGTGTTTTTATGGCATTGATCGGGGGGGCGTATGCGATGCATACTAGATCACCTAAACTATTTACCATTTGAATAGCGCCGGGGGCGGGGCGGCCTCAACTCATTATAGAGATAATGAGGCAGAAGGAAAAACGGTACCTCTCCTTGCTTTCAAACGGATTACATGAGTTGAAAACATTTGTTTTTTATATAAATTACTTCATTTAAAAGAAGAGATTTCAAGCTTCATAAAGACATATCTCACGTGTCTGTGTGAGAATGGACTACACTGACAGAGAGAAGGCAGAACTCGCTTCGTGTTTATTTTTCTTTATTTGGCGAAAAGCTCAACACTTTGTTTTTATTATGAGTATACACAAAAATAATACACATTTAACAGAATCGATTGATGTACGAAACTCCTATGAAAAATCAAAGTCAACAGAGTATTTATGAGTTTATTTTACACTGATAAAAAAAAAGCGAGCTGGTATCGCCGGCGATACCGTAGACCTCAGGGGGTTAATGAATAGTTAAAACAACTGATCTATACAATACATTGTTATTACTGATAAAGTGCAAACCTGCTTATATTTAAATAATGGTGAACAATATTGACATTGAATATTGCACAACACCGGCATTCTGGATAGAGACGTAAATGAAGTTGGTGTCGTGAACCCTTGTGCATGCGTAGTAAAAGTATAACCTGTGGGGAAAAAGGCGTTTTAAATCTTATTTTGGGGAAAAGTCATCAAACTTTTTCAGCGATTTTTATCATATTTTACTGCTGTTTCTATACATGCAGTTTTTATGTCCCGGTGACCAGTGAAAGTGCAGTTCTGACTCTCTGCCCATTCATTTAGATAGGAGCCTGGTCTTGTTAGTCCGAAATAGCTGCCCGGAGGCGTTGCCAAGATGGCGGCCGAGTGGCACGACTTGCCTAAAAGGACTTTGTTGGAACCCAACAGAGAATAAGGTTTCAGATAACACCTGTGTTACAACAAGTGTATTGTGATGTCAAAACATTTTAGTAACTAAACAGAAACATGTTACAATGTTTACATGGTACAATTTCTGGTAAGCTACGTTTTTTTATTATTGCTTGACACAAATTTCACGATTTCAATTCAATTCTTGTGATTTGATTCAATATTGACTCATTTGGATAAATATTAGTTAACGTTACACAAGATAGGCGTTAATTTTTCTCAAGAAAAAAAAAACCTCACATAATGCTGTAAACATACATACAGCCCTATATCAGCTGGTAGTATTATTTAAGGTTAAAATAATTTATTGACGTCTTTCCGCGGATGAAAAACACTGATTGATCGATATTATGTATGAAGAATATACATTTCGGTAAGTTGGGCTGTATCTTTCAACATTGTTCATTCGTGTTTATTCACTATTAGCTAGTAGAGATGATCGGCCGCTAGGGATCTGTCACGTCACATTTACAAGCGCCAAAACGGTATTTATAGTAAGGGGGTAACGTTAACGTTAACTAAGAGGGGCGAACTGGGGAGAGGTGATGTTACATTTGGCTCCAAGCAAATCCACGTAACTTACATCCATGTGAGTGTGTTAACGTTATCCTCACCTAGCGCCACTTCACAGCTAGCTGCTGCTGCTGTAGCGGCATGTTCACCGCTTTGGACGTTGTTTTTCCTGTCTGTATCCCCAACAGTAGCTGTAAAAAAAGTTTGTCATCTTCGGCAGCGTTGCCAAATACTTATCGGCGTCTTTTCGCTTTTTTCTTTTATTTGAGCCGCTTGGGTAACTTCGTTTCATTTTCGCGTTTAGACTCATCTTGCTTCGTCTCTGTTTGTGTACTTCCCAGTCCTCCTGTCACTGCGTGTTTATCTTTCGCGCTGCGAACCGTTACGGACTAGTCCATTTCATTGTGAAAGTCGGGGGTGTATGTGTAGAGACGGATAACCATGAACTGGACATTTTAACTACTACTTCAACGTTTCAACGTATTTCTTAAGAATATTAATACAATTTACCATGCTTTTGAAGCGTTCATGATGATAAGGGGCTTTTTTTTTTTGGGTTGGTTGGGGGCCCCCCTACTACGACCGCTGGTAGGGGGCCCCAAGCAGCCGCCTACCTATGCCTCTATGTTAAGACCGCCACTGTATATAGGACTGGGCGATAAAACGATAACGATAATTATCGCAATATAATTTTTCTCGATAAAACGATATCAAGAGTTCAATAAATGCTCGATATAATATTTACGCTCTATGCGTAATGCTGCGCATGTGTTTTGCAGACCGGGCTTCCGGGTGCCGCACACGGTGTTATTGACAGACACACACAGTGGCTGACAGGCTTGGAGGAGTTGAGTGGAGCAAGAAAAATGAGCGATAGAAGTGAAGAAAATGCAGCGCCCACGACCAGCTCATCAGAGGACACAGACATCGTTGACAAGAAAGGTCACTCAACTTCAGTGGTTTGGAAATATTTTGGCTATTTGCGATCCAACAAGAAACAGAGCGGCGTGCACTGCAAACTGTGCGGACGACTAGTGCCATCAAAGACAGGCAATACCACAAACCTGTTTCATCATTTAAAACAATGTCACCCTTTAGAACACGAAGAGGCTAAGAAATTACAGTCCCAATCCCAAGTAAGTGTTAGTGGCCGTCGACCATCTACAAGCACCAAAGCGACTCAGCAAAGTATAATATCATCATTTTCACACACCGTGCCTTACGACAAAAAAACAAAAAAACACGAAGACATCACAAAAGCAGTTGCTTATTTAGATACGAGCTACCTGGCCGAAAACATTTTTCACAGACAGCGATTCCCCGAATGTACACGGAGTGCAGGCAGTGGCGGTCTTAACATAGAGGCATAGGTAGGCGGCTGCTTGGGGCCCCCTACCAGCGGTCGTAGTAGGGGGGCCCCCAACCAACCTCAAAAAAATAAAAAAAATAAAAAAGCCCCTTATCATCATGACCGCTTCAAAAGCATGGTAAATTGTATTAATATTCTTAAGAAATACGTTGAAACGTTGAAGTAGTAGTTAAAATGTCCAGTTCATGGTTATCCGTCTCTACACATACACCCCCGACTTTCACAATGAAATGGACTAGTCCGTAACGGTTCGCAGCGCGAAAGATAAACACGCAGTGACAGGAGGACTGGGAAGTACACAAACAGAGACGAAGCAAGATGAGTCTAAACACGAAAATGAAACGAAGTTACCCAAGCGGCTCAAATAAAAGAAAAAAGCGAAAAGACGCCGATAAGTATTTGGCAACGCTGCCAAAGATGACAAACTTTTTTTACAGCTACTGTTGGGGATACAGACAGGAAAAACAACGTCCAACAGGGTTCCCACGGGTCCTTGAAATCCTTGAAAGTTTGTGAATCTGAAAAAATGTTTTCAAGGCCCTGGAAAGTTTTTGAAAATAAACATACATAGAGACAGGTCCTTGAAAGTGCTTGAATTTATTTTGTGCAATACGTTTTCTGGAAAAAATTCCATATTCACTCCGGTCCCCTAATGTGTTATTTCGCCAACACTCCATGGCCTATGCATACTAGCTTGCTTGATTTACACTAGTGAAGCGCATTTACGCGTTACGTTATCAGGGTTTTTCCTGCATAGAGAATTATGAGGCGGCCGCCTCCGTCAAATTTCGTGCCGCCTCCGGCTCTCGACAATCAAAAATAACTAGAGAATCACCGAAAACGTGAGGATGATTCTGTTTTATTTCATTTAATGTAAGTGGTGATTGATAGCCTATAGTTGATAATAATATAGGCCTACCTAATGTAGGGGAGCGCGGGAAACAACGTAACACGGGGCTAGTTGTAACACGCTTGTTTTAAAGCCACACTAAGTAGAAATTGTGTTTTTGTCAAACAGCGACCCCTAGAGTCGCTGTGGAATACTTGCACTGTCGTAAATTATATTATAACATTTTTACATGATTGCAGCTAAATCACAAGTAAATAGTCTATACTCTATAGTCTAGGCCTACTGTATAATTTAATTTGTGTTGTTTTTATTGGAATGTAAACATTACAAAATGCCAGATAACATCAATTAAGTTAAATGTACGTCGCATTATTTCATAACATTGGCCGTTATGATGTCATTAGACATGATTATTGCAATTTATCATAATAGTTTGCAAATTGTGCTCGTTTACACTATTTACAACCTCTACGTTAGGCTTATTTATGATAATTATGTGAGATATTGAAAGCTGTTCTCATGATAATCGCTGGCAAACTAATTCGTGAGGCATAGCTATCTGATTTATCAAAACGATTCCATTTACACCTGGTCACATAAATGTGTTTTTGCGAAACGGATTTAAATTCGATGTTCAATTCTCGCGCTATACGCAGATTTAATGGAGTGCACGTCACCGAGATATGAGCTGCATTTTATAGATCATCAGCTAAAATTTCAAAATCAAAGACCGCAATAAGAGAGAGCAGTAACAGCCCTGGTAAGATCATTTCGTTTCTTTACTTTTAATGATGAAGATTGTGTGTTAAGCGTCTGCGACTTACTTTCACTTTGATTTGCGATAGTTTGCACGTTGGCTTGATGCAGTTGCTCATCTGCGGTGATGCGTGTTCCAGCGCGTCGTCATATCTGGATATAACATAATAGCCTATACAACGCTCTCACACGTTTTTTTATTTATTTTTTTTTAGCATTTTTGGGAGGAGTACAATTTACATATGTGGTTTCAACAACCATATGCATTTACACTTGTCCAGTTTCGTCTGGAATGCGTCTGATCTCCTCCTGAAGTGGTTTGAGGGATCGGATTCAAATCCGTCTCAAATGCGTTTCGGAGGGCATTTAAACCTGGACTTTTCACGATCGGATAGCTATCCGATCTGAGAAAATGCATTAAGTGGCCAGGTGTAAACAACCCCCATGACAAAAACATACGCACGAAAGCCGAAAACAAACGCTGGTTGGCCTCTCACGTCCAAATTTGAGGAAGTGGTGGGGGAAGTGACGTATGCCGTAAAGCAGTCGAATTTTGTAGTTCTTTTTGTGCTCTTGTTACTACCCGAACACCGAAGTTACATAGTGCCAGTAAAAGCGATACAGACCCTGTCAGGCTATGGCAGACGTGTCATTCAACCTATTGTAAGTCGATGTACCATCACAAGGATCTTGGAAATATATTATGAAGGTTGAAAAGTTACATAGTGTCGCTTTAAATACTTCCGCACATGCTTGGATGATGAAACTTTGTGTATTTACTAGTTGCCATATCAACACTATATATAAAAAAAAATTCCGCCAAATTTTAATTTTTTTGGGAAGATATCCATAGACATTTATTAAACCATAGCAAAAGTAAATTTCTTAAGTTAATTTTTCATCTCTATTTTTTGTTTATTTAAAATAAGACAAATCTGATATTATTTTAATCTCCAAGATGTTATTTAACAGTTGAGATAGTTATTTAATGCTTCGCTAACTAGCAGAAGACACTAGCAGGGTTTAAATCCCAGTTGTGCAGGCGAGGAATGTTGTAACACTGCGTTACAATGTGCCCCTATTAGAAATATGCTATTATATTCTATACTTTTATTCATTTTATTGAGAAAACGTGAGAAAAAGGTGAATAAAGACTGAGAGTCAATGTTCAGAAATTACAAATTATTTATTTGTTTTTGAACTATGTTGTATAGCTGTGTTTTCATGTGTTCGTAGTCAAAACTCAAAAATGAGTTTATATTTAATTATTAAAAACTGCCATTATTTTATATGAAAAAGTTTTTTTAATTGTATTTTATTTAGAAAATATTTCTTATAAAAAAATGTTATGTTACAATGTGCCCCACACATGTTACAATGTACCCCACCTATGGGGCATGTTTTCACATTTCACTTCCATTCTTTCGGGGTATGTCAAGAAAAAAGTATATACTGTATTAATAAAACAAAAACACATAATTGTACTAGACATGTGGGAAAAAATAAATACTCTGAACCATAAGTAGATTTACACAAACTGAGAAAGTCAAAAAGCGTTACTTTGTGCCCCGCTCTCCCCTACTGACGGTAACAATGTTGCGCTGTTGAGGCTTGCGCAGTTATTTATAACATAAAATAGTTAAGAAACAATATATAGCCTTGGCTACACACGACCAGAGAGCTGTTTTCCTGAATGGCATCAAGATTGAAACCGAGACTGATTTCATAACAGTTCAATAAACAAATAGTTAAAATTAAGTAACTTACATTTTAGACTGTTTTTGTTCTGTTTCAGCAGCGAAAATAGTTCCAAACAAAGATCACAGCAGAACCATAGCGCATCTCACAGCAACACTTGTTGCATTACTGAATGATTCAGCGTTTTGAACGAATCGGTTGAGTCAAAGATTCAATTACCCATTCTTAAAGTGCCTCATTCTGAATAAATCAGCCGTTTGAATGAATCGTTTGAATGAATGACTCAATGACTCGCTCATTAAGACGGTCACTCGCCGCCTCCTACTGGGGGATAGTTATTTATTTATTTATTTAAAAATTATTTATTTTTAACAGTGGATTCGGGTGACTCAAAGTGCACCAGATGAATGAATTTATCTTTAAAATGTACAAAATGTTCTTAAGGGGGGGCATGCCCCCGGACCCCCCTAGAGGTACCAAGCTCCACCCACAAAAACAATGTGGGAAACACATAAGGCTATATGATGATCTACAAAAAATACAAATTGAATTATCTTAATATTAAAATACATTATTAGGATTTTACCACATCCGCCTCATTTTGAGCCAGGAAAAACCCTGGTTACGTTAAGTGTTTCCCGCATGAGGTACTTTGTGTTGTACGTTGCCATGACGTTCACGTGCGCATGAAACTACCATTGTACCTCATCGTTTGTTGTTGGCCACAACAAATGTGTCCCCACATTAAGTCCTTGAATTTGAGGGTATTGGACCTGGAAAGTCCTTGAAAGGTCCTTGAATTTGAAGTTAACCAAGGTGTGGGAACCCTGGTCCAAAGCGGTGAACATGCCGCTACAGCAGCAGCAGCTAGCTGTGAAGTGGCGCTAGGTGAGGATAACGTTAACACACTCACATGGATATAAGTTACGTGGATTTGCTTGGAGCCAAATGTAACATCACCTCTCCCCAGTTCGCCCCTCTTAGTTAACGTTAACGTTACCCCCTTACTATAAATACCGTTTTGGCGCTTGTAAATGTGACGTGACAGATCCCTAGCGGCCGATCATCTCTACTAGCTAATAGTGAATAAACACGAATGAACAATGTTGAAAGATACAGCCCAACTTACCGAAATGTATATTCTTCATACATAATATCGATCAATCAGTGTTTTTCATCCGCGGAAAGACGTCAATAAATTATTTTAACCTTAAATAATACTACCAGCTGATATAGGGCTGTATGTATGTTTACAGCATTATGTGAGGTTTTTTTTTTCTTGAGAAAAATTAACGCCTATCTTGTGTAACGTTAACTAATATTTATCCAAATGAGTCAATATTGAATCAAATCACAAGAATTGAATTGAAATCGTGAAATTTGTGTCAAGCAATAATAAAAAAACGTAGCTTACCAGAAATTGTACCATGTAAACATTGTAACATGTTTCTGTTTAGTTACTAAAATGTTTTGACATCACAATACACTTGTTGTAACACAATTGTTATCTGAAACCTTATTCTCTGTTGGGTTCCATCGTGACTATTAGTTTGTCTAGTGCTACACTTTGTGTTCTCTGCTTTCCATCTTCATTTTGGAGTAAAGAAATGTATGCAGGGTTTAAAGGGTACGTTTTTTTTTTTTTCTCCTCTCCAACCTTTACTACCCCATAGATTAGCTTTACCTGCCTATCCACCATTCAGTCGGTAAATTTTTTTTTTTCGTTCTCTTTTAAAAATCGAATGGGGGGGCCCCCATACATACTTTCGCCTTGTGCCCCCACTTTGCTAAATCCGCCACTGCCTATATATATATATATATATATATATATATATATATATATATATATATATATATATATATATATATATATATATATATATATATATATGTATATATATATATTAGAGGTGGGCATAGATACATTTTTTTAATCTAGATTAATCTAGATTAATTTTGAAATTAATCTAGATTAAAATGGCTCATTTGAATTCTGCCGAAGGCATTCAGAATATGTGTGCTACCCAATTAATGACTATAAAAGTAAGTCTTTGAGAACAGGTTTCTCAAGCCAGGTGGCGCATTAGACCAGGGGCTCATCTCCTGTTTCCAAAATGCATCACAAACTGCTTGAGAAAGCTGTTCTACTCATAGACTGTAAAAGGTTACTACTGTACTGTTACCGTCCGTAGGCAACATTAGGTAGGCCTATGTTATTATCAACTGCTATAGGCTATCAATTAGGGATGGGCGATATGGCCTAAAATCTATATTGTGATATACATTGCAGCCTCTTGCGATAACGATATACAGTATATTATAATAAAACCATTTCAGAACAGATTACACAGACCCATGCTAAACAACTGCTAAATGTATTTTTTTTTAAAGGGTGTATGTAGTTTTGAGAACATATATTTCGCAAAACTGTAAGTATACAACATAATTTTGCAGATAAATAAAATTTAAGTACACTAGCTGCAGAGACTTAAGTAGGTCTAATGTTTATTATGGCTTGGAGCTTATGAAACCCCAAATTTAAAATTAGAATATTGTCTAACTGATGTCTTTTCAGTTAAAAAGAAACACAACAACGATTCTTAAAATCGAGATTATGTGCTACACCACTGAGATATATTGGAATGGGAATAATACGCGCGCGCTGGTATTCAGTGATATCATGTTTCGTTTTGAATTTGAGGTGGTAGAACGGATTAGTCGTGTGTTAACTTACCGAACTGTTACCCCACACACTCTGTATATAGTTTGCTGCTGCTCGTCTGATGGCTTAAACCCGAACCAAGTCCAAATAATGGATGTTGCACCGATCTTTTTCACCAGCTTTCACTTTCAGCCGTGTTTACTTAAGATGACGACGAATATGCGTTGCAGCCGGGTTTACCTCGCGGCCGCGGGTAGATTGCGTCATCATAGCTTGTGTAGTATAGAGTCATCTCCCAACCCAACTTGGAGAATAGATTAACGGCGATATTTTTTTTTATCGCGCGATAAGAGTCTCGCGTTAACGCAGCACGTTAACGCCGATAACGGCCCACCACTAATATATATATATATATATATATATATATATATATATATATATATGTGTGTAAGCAATAAGGTACGAGAGGCTGTGCTGTATCGTGAATAAGTAACGGCTGAAGGGCGTTGTTGCAACCCCTTCAGCCGTTACTTATTCACGATACAGCACTTGCCTCGAGTACCTTATTGCTTTTATAAAACGGTTGCCACACAATACAAATATTAAAGCCGAAAAATATTTATCTATGCAACTTTCATGAAGTAAAATCACTAAAAGCATTCCTTCCGCTGGAAAAAATAGTCCCTGACCGTAAACAGCAACAGAAGTTACATACATTATTTCGCCAATA
Source organism: Leuciscus idus (assembly GCA_021554675.1). Classification (NCBI taxonomy): domain Eukaryota; kingdom Metazoa; phylum Chordata; class Actinopteri; order Cypriniformes; family Leuciscidae; genus Leuciscus; species Leuciscus idus. The sequence goes on along the minus strand of CM038640.1, from coordinate 3,066,706 downwards.
GATGGCGGCAAAGACTGACTCATTCAGAGTCAGTCGGTAGAGAAGACTTTTATATTGAAAAGACTCAAACTTGTTTTCACGGAGAAGGAAGACGCAACTGACAGATGACTAACGTTATAGGCACGGGAAAACCCCTTAACGGTTAACTGTTAAAAGGACAAGATATCGCAGCGGACATTCAAACGGATTATTTTATTATGAATATAGGACTGACCTGAAGGAAAATGCAATATCTACTGTGAATGCAGGTAACTTTACACTCGCTTTCTCGATCTCTCACAATACTCCACTATAGCTTCAATGAACAATATCAATGAGATCACACATGTGTTTAAGTTGCTAAGAGTGGTTGCTAGGGGTGTTGTGTAGTGATACATAGAACCATTGGGTGAAGCGGTCATTGCCGTGTTTTATCGTGAATAAAGCACAGCTATTGACCAATCAGAATCAAGGATTGGAACTAACCGTTTTATAAATATATATAGTTAGCGATTCAAAAGCCCCCTGCGGTGTCACACGTCGATTAACCGGTGGTAAAATATTCTCACCGTCACATACCTAGTATATTTTTATAAAGATACAATAGGCCTACCTAATTTTGAACACGAGGGCAGTATAGCCCTATGTATGACTTGATTTCTTTTTTTACTTTACTGTTTTTAAACTTAGAATAAAATTCTTTTTAAAATAAGAATAAAATGGGTTTAGTTCTGATATTTCTATAATTTTATAAAGAAATAAATGGTGTATAATTACATTTTTAGAAGATATGAGGCTTTTAGTGTTTCCTTTTTTGACATTACTTTAACCCCCTGAGGTCTACGGTATCGCCGGCGATACCAGCTCGCTTTTTTTTAATTAGTGTAAAAGAAACTCATAAATACTCTGTTGACTTTGATTTTCCATAGGAGTTTCATACATCAATCGATTCTGTTAAATGTGTATTATTTTTGTGTATACTCACAATAAAAACAAAGTGTTGTGCTTTTTGCCAAATAAAGAAAAATAAACACGAAGCGAGTTCTGCCTTCTCTCTGCCAGTGAAGTCCATTCTGAAACGCGTCCGAAAATTAACAATAACTCAGCGAATACTCAGTCAAACAGACATACAGGCACACAGGCATGAAGCTTGAATTATCTTCTTTTAAATGAAGTAATTTATATAAAAAGCTAATATTCTCATCTTGTGAAATCTGTATTAAAAGAGAGCGATTCCAGTCGAGCTCATCTCATCTCATTACGTTATAATCGGCCACGCCCACGGAGAGCGCGCGCTATTCAAACGCAAATGGCTGAGGCAATCCTGTGAACGCCCCCATCAGCTCGAGAAAACACACAAGTTTATTTAGATCATTGTTTACACCGTCTTGCAGCGCTGTGAGGAATAATACTAATGGAAAATGTCCCTCAGAAGTGCGGGTATATCGAGGAGCGAGCTGAGGAATACTAGTAAGTTTTTTCCTTCTCACGTGAATTTCTTCACGTGGGTTTCTGTTTATGAATGAATGAACGGCACAGATGCGCGCTGTTTACCACAGCTGGCAAAGACAGTTTAAATTTAAATCGCGTGTGTGAATGAATGATGATGTTTTAGCAAACTGTATTGCTATACTGAGATAAGTAAACATCGACTGAATGTTGAAATAAAATGTAGGCTATTTGTATAAGCAACGTATTAAACTGCAAATTAACAATATGCCCTAATATTTCATGAAAACAACGTTACAGTCAGACGAAATATGAAAGACAACATTTTGTTGACTAGATTTGGGTACAGTTTTTACTGTAGAATATACTGCCACATCAAATAAGCTTTTGTTTAGCAATTTCTATATATAAAATACTATTTTTGTCAAAAATAAAGTCATCAACTAAGATGTTAGCTGTGCCAATGTTGGTTATATTCAAACTAATGAATACATAGATAAAATGTAGGCCTATAGGCCTAATCATTTTTTTTACAAAGAAAGAGTACACTTGAAATATTGTTGAAATTGTAATTATTGTTGTAATTGTAACCGTTTTAATAAAATAGCAAAACATATTTACAAGATAGATGTAAGCAAAATCTTAAATGGTCAATATAAGTCTTCTTCTAAATATATCTTTTGTCATTGCATTGTGGCTCAGTCAGTGTCACACCTGAGTGAATGGCTAATTATGCAGAGTGGGTGTATTCTAAGGTGTAAACCACTCCTCATTCACGCCCCCTCACATATTGGCTTTCCAAGCAAAACCTGTTTTACATCAATTTAAATCAATGTATGGTTTTATGTGAACGATAAAGCAAGACTATTTTCACATAATTTTGAAGAAAAAACTATAGGCGAGGACATCCATTAGTCAAAAGTCTTATTGCCACATATTTAGTATGTGTTTTGTGGCCTTATTTCAAAAACTTTAATTTTTAGTTTTTTCGATAACCACGCATAAACATTATTCTCTCAAAAATGAAAACATGTACATACATGTGGCTCACATATTATTGTAGTCCTGTTTGTGCTATATAGAGTGAATTTACACCTTTGCCATTAATATGTTTATAAGCAACTGAAAAAAGCACAAATGTCAGAGCATGTCAGAACACCCCCAGGGCCCAAAAAAACGCTCAGACTCCAGAGGGTTAATCCATCACTATAGCAAAACCGTTTGAGATGTTTATTATCCGTTCACAATTTTTTCACCAAAAAAGTTTGGTGTGAATAAAATAAACCACTTAGGAGGAGTAGCTAAAAACTCAGAGTCTGAAATATCAAAAAAATCCACATTCAGACCTAAATATCTGACTTCCTGTTGGTCGGAGCTAATGACTGTAAATTAGAAAGTTGTCCGGCTCGATGAGAACAATATACATACTGATTTTTGTTACTGTATGTAAAACTAACCCCCCCCCCACTTTTGTCAAAAGCATTTTGAAAGTGACACACTTCCTGCTGCCAGTTGGTGGCACTATAACTTTGACTCACAATAGTTGCATCCATCTGATCGGTCTCTTACCACGAAATAACTGCTGAAGTTTCATCAAGATCAGTTAATGTATGTAGAAGTTATACCACTTTGTGTTTCTCTTTTCTCGCCATAAATTTGTTTCCTCGCCGCGGCCAAACCGTTCGAGATATCAAAAATCTGTCCGCAATTTAGCATCCTCAATGTCTTGACTTTATGAACACCGAGTTTGGTGGGGATCGGATGAATTCCCTAGGAGGAGTACATCAAATTCCACAGTCATCCCGTCATCGCTGCTCACAGCTATATATATATATATAAGTGAAAGTGAAAGTGACACGTGACGGCCAAGTATGGTAACCCATACTTGGAATTTGACCTCTGCATTTAACCCATCCAAGTTAATGCACACACATTAGGAGCAGAGTAGTGAGTAGTTAACACACACACACACTGCAAACGTGGATACACACACCCAGAGCAGCGGGCAGCCTTTGTGTGGCGCCCGGGGAGCGATTAGGGGTTAGGTGCCTTGCTCAAGGGCACCTCAGTCATTTCCCACCGGTTCTGGAATCGAACCAGCAACCTTTATTTATATATATATATATATATATATATATATATATATATATATATATACCGTAAAACTTCAAATAATAGCCCGGGCTTCTATTTACCCAAATCGCCGAACTGCACCGGCTTGTATTTGAGACAGGCGTCTATAAGAGACAGGCCTTTAATTTAGTGTTGAGATATTCAAGCATGACAGTAGGAGGTTAACACATTATATTATGTTTTATTTATAAGTAATTCGAATGTGTGTAACAAATAATTTAATGTAAGAAATGTCTTTGGCTATTAGCAGCATAAAAAAAAAACATAAAAAACGAAACGATGTGACAGCAATGGGCAGAACACAAGTTACCACTAAAATCCATTGAGCATATGAACTTGTTGCCGAAACACATCAACAAGAAAGAATGAAGGCTACCCTGTAAAACAACTGCAATCATGTGATAGAAAATTACTCTATTCATCACTATCATCATCCCCGCGATCCTCAATTACAAGTTCATTGGCGAATTCCTCCTCCACCTTGCTTGCACTAACAGCTCCGGCCCAGATGCGCACGGCTCTCCCTCTTTGAAACAATGGATAAGGTGATCCTCGCTGAAGCTAGTCAGGCCACATACCTAAGGATAACATCCCGAAGTTAATGAAATATATTATCTCCTCTTTCTCCCTCACACACATACACACACGCGCGCGTGCGCGCGAATAGTGATGAGTCGTTCATGAACGGTTGCGTCTGTCACGTGAAATCTAATCAAAACATAGAACAGACGATCTGACTGGTTTTAGAATATCATGTATAACCCGATACTAAAAAACAGACCAGGCCTCTATTTGAGACCGGCCTTTATTTACCCAAACCTGTCGTCACACCAGGCGTTTAAAAGAGACAGGCGTCTATTTGGGACTCGGCTATTATTTGAAGTTTTACGGTATATATATATATATATATATACATAGCTGCGAGCAGCGATGACGGGCCCAAGCCGGTGGGTAACTAAAGCATAAATTATAAATTAAATATAGGTTAATCCTTATTAAGCTACAAGCGTTCTTTAGTCAAGAGCAGTGAGTGATTTTCTCTGTTACCTGCATGTGTTCTTTGATTCTGCTATCACGGCTGCACATGTGGAGCACGCGTCCCATTTTCTCACAACTCTTTACGTTCCTTTAGGACTTTAACTCATTTAAGACTGCTCTTATGAGGATACTCAACAAGACGGACATTTTGGCATAATTGTGTGTTATTATTCGTTCAAAGGCGCGAAAGAGAACTCGATTCTGGCGCGCGTCTATCTGTGCGCCCTGTGTGTGGAAGGACATTCACAGGCAGCGCGCTCTCTTTTGTCTTTTCACGCTTGCATGGTTTAAAAGCATTTGCATGAAGAAGAACGTGATCATATAATGTAACGCCAGCCAAAGGATGACAGAAAAAACGGATGCTGCGTGAATTGCGTTAATAACGCGTTGAACTGAAAACATGAATCGCATGCGTTACCGTTGACAGCACGGACATAACCGGACATGGAAAACGTACGATTTGCATTTTTATTATAAATTTGTGTGCGTAATTTGTTGTTATTAGAGACATCAGAGATTGATACATCATTACTCCAGTCTTCAGTGTCTCATGATCCTTCAGAAATTATTCTAATATGCTGATTCAATGCTCAAGAAACATGTCTGATTATTATCAATGTTGAAAACGTTGATACACAGTTTCCACAAAAATATAAATACGCAAATAAATTTTTCAGCATTCCAAATAAAAATAACCATTATTAATAATTGAGCACAAATAATAACTGATGATAATTGAGCAGCAAATCATCATATCAGAATGATTTCTGAAGGATCATGCGACACTGAAGACTGGAGTAATGATGCTGAAAATTCAGCTTTGATCACTGGAATAAATTACAGTTTACAATATTCACATAGAAAACAGATATTTTATATTGTAATAATATTTCACAATATTTTTACTGTAAGGATGAATTTATTTGATCAAAATAGGCTTCAGACTGTAGCTGTTTTTTATCAAATAAATTCAACCTTCTTTCAAAAACATAAAAAATTCTTAATTATTTCAAACTTTTGACCACCAGTGTAGATAGCTATATCTAAAACAATGTGAACCAATTACCAAATAATATTTTAAATAGGCTGACACTTTCCTAATCATGGACTTAAAAGTGAAAGTTGTCAGATTTAGCCTGCTCCAGTGTAAGTTTGAGAATAATATTTTGAGTTTTATTATTTTCTTAGACAAGTGAAATTACTGAAGAAAGCCTGGAAACAGATACATACATTCACTCTTATCTTCTGTCTGATATGCTGAAAACTGTAATGGTTTTTTGTGCATTAGTGACAAATAACGTAAGCATGAGATGGCCAGTAGTAGTTTACATCCCTGGAAATTAATGTTGGTCGTTTAACTTTTTTTCCCCCCGTAAATATTCGGCAAATATTGATGTATTGTCTCGGCGTGTTCAGCTGCTTATCTTAATACCTCAGCTCAGATTCTTCAAGCATTAAAAAGTGTTGCGCTGCTCGGATTCTGTGGACAGTAAATCCAGCCTTCTTCGATTTGATTGGCTATCAAACATTTCGACATTGATGAGCCGCTGCACTGAGACTGAGCACGCAAAATTTTTGACACAAGTGGGCCATTCGTCTGGGCTGACGGAAAGATAGGCTATGTACATTTGCTATAATTCGTTCTTTATATATATTTACGCAGCAATGGACCAAACCAAGTTGTACGGCACACCGGGAAAAGGCCAGGTGAACCAGATGCCCAGTCTGCCCCAGCCAGGAGTGTGTCCAAGCAGAAAATATAAACCAGGAAAGTGTGCCCGGATACGTTTCGTGTCGTGTGCCGATGACAGGGACTGTGCCAACAATGAGAAATGCTGCAACAATGGATGTGGACTTCAGTGTATGGCTCCAGTTACAGGTATTTTTATTTTATATTATATTATATTATATTATATTATATTATATTATATTATATTATATTATATTATATTATATTATATTATATTATATTATATTATATTGCTAAAAAGTGGCCCTGGACTTTCTGGCACAGAGCGGCCCACCACAACCGGTCCACATCAAATCACACCATAAACCCACCAGCTCATTATGCACAGAGCAATTTTTAACAGCACTTACTAACATAAAAATATAACACAATACAGAAATATAAATGCTATATATATTTTTTTTTATTGAAATGCTTATTAACATGAATGAATAATGATTAATAAATGTGTCTTTTCTGGTGTATATGGCAACTAGTAAATGCTCTGGTATGGTCTAGAACAGTGTTTCCCATCCTTTTTTCAGTCACGGCACCCTTTGAAATTTTTCACAAATTTGTGGCACCCTACACTACTGTTGTCACGATACTACTTTGATACGATACCTTGAAATGTTACGATACCTTGAAATGTATCAATTTTCAATACCACAGGGAAGAACCGCCTACTGTCATATAGATATTTGTAATATTATCTAAAAAAATTTGTCCATCCATTGAAAGTCTAAGAATTTCTTCTGAAGAGATCACTTTATATGATGACATATTTGATTATGGCTTTTATTCATATATAAACATTGTTCAATTACCATTGCAAATCTCACCTAAATGTTTGTTTACTGTGTATTTGTGTTTTTATATGGGGGATCATTTTGTTATAATTGCACAAGATAGCTTGTTTTAATATATTTTTTTATGTAATCATTTCACAGTTAATCTTCAAATTAATAAATATAACAACTGTTAATTTAAGTGAACTTAAAACAATCCTCACATAAGTCTAAAATAAATGTCATATTTAACTGTGCCCTTCCTACCTAACAAGTAGAAAATACACAGAAATTGAATACAGTTATCAAATACTTCACAGTCTTCACTGCATAAATTATAAATTAAATATAGGTTAATCCTTATTAAAGCTACAAGCGTTCTTTAGTCAAGAGCAGTGAGTGATTTTCTCTGTTACCTGCATGTGTTCTTTGATTCTGCTGTCACGGCTGCACATGTGGAGCACGCGTCCCATTTTCTCACAACTCTTTACGTTCCTTTAGGACTTTATTTAACTCATTTAAGACTGCTCTTATGAGGATACTCAACAAAACAGACATTTTGACATACCGTAAAACTTCAAATAATAGCCCGGGCTTCTATTTACCCAAATCGCCGAACTGCACCGGCTTGTATTTGAGACAGGCGTCTATAAGAGACAGGCCTTTAATTTAGTGTTGAGATATTCAAGCATGACAGTAGGAGGTTAACACATTATATTATGTTTTATTTATAAGTAATTTGAATGTGTGTAACAAATAATTTAATGTAAGAAATGTCTTTGGCTATTAGCAGCATAAAAAAAAAACATAAAAAACGAAACGATGTGACAGCAATGGGCAGAACACAAGTTACCACTAAAATCCATCGAGCATATGAACTTGTTGCCGAAACACATCAACAAGAAAGAATGAAGGCTACCCTGTAAAACAACTGCAATCATGTGATAGAAAATTACTCTATTCATCACTATCATCATCCCCGCGATCCTCAATTACAAGTTCATTGGCGAATTCCTCCTCCACGTCGCTCTCCTCCACTTCTCCCTCTCCGGCCTCCGCTAACTCTGCCTGCCTTGCTTGCACTAACAGCTCCCGCCCAGATGCGCACGGCTCTCCCTCTTTGAAACAATGGATAAGGTGATCCTCGCTGAAGCTAGTCAGGCCACATACCTAAGGATAACATCCCGAAGTTAATGAAATATATTATCTCCTCTTTCTCCCTCACACACATACACACACGCGCGCGTGCGCGCGAATAGTGATGAGTCGTTCATGAACGGTTGCGTCTGTCACGTGAAATCTAATCAAAACATAGAACAGACGATCTGACTGGTTTTAGAATATCATGTATAACCCGATACTAAAAAACAGACCAGGCCTCTATTTGAGACCGGCCTTTATTTACCCAAACCTGTCGTCACACCAGGCGTTTAAAAGAGACAGGCGTCTATTTGGGACTATTATTTGAAGTTTTACGGTAATTGTGTGTTATTATTCGTTCAAGTGCGAAAGAGAACTCGATTCTGGCGTGCGTCTATCTGTGCGCCCTGTGTGTGAAAGGACATTCACAGGCAGCGCGCTCTCTTTTGTCTTTTCACGCTTGCATAGTTTAAAAGCATTTGCATGATGAAGAACGTGATCATATAATGTAACGCTATCCAAAGGATGACAGAAAAAATGGATGCTGCGTGAATTGCGTTAATAACACGTTGAACTGAAAAACATGAATCGCATGCGTTACCGTTGACATAATACCGTTTATTATAAATTTGTGTGCGTAATTTGTTGTTATTAGAGACATCCGAGATTGATACATCATCTTTTTTATTTAATTTTTTTACACATTTTAGAAATGTAAAAATGTTTGATGGTGTTTTTACACGAAACCCCTGCTCTCCGGTTGGAAAACGCTGGTTTAGAACAGGGGTGTTCAATCTTGGTCCTCCTAGGGACCCACCAATCTGCACTTTTTATGTGTCTCTATCTGACAGTTTTAGAACAGTTCTCATCTAATGAGCTGATGAATGCTTGACTTTGATTGGCTGATGAAGATTCTAAGGTGTGTAATTATTTTCAGGGAAACACACAGCTAAAGTAGTTCCAGGCAGGTCTTGACCGCATTACATGTCCATATCACTTCGCCAAATGATTTCAGTTATTTCAAAGGTCCTTACAGCAAATTATTTCCTTGTTTTTTGGAAATAATGATTAGCAGAATAATTGACTCTGGTCTATTGCATTTTGAGAAAATAATGCACACCCGAGGTGTTCGTTGCTGTAAAACGTATTCCAATAATATATACAACTTACAAAAATATTTATTTACATTGAAAAAAAAAACATTCAGCGTTCAGTGATATGGCTTCTCTGTCATGTGTCTGTTTAACAGTAAAGCCAGGAGTGTGTCCAAGCACAAATCATGAAGCAGCAATGTGTGCCATGATGGGTTCAGCGCTGTGTGCCGACGACAGTGAGTGTCCCAACAATGAGAAATGCTGCAGCAGTGCATGCGGTCGACGTCAGTGTACAGCTCCAGTTACAGGTATTATATTATATTATATTATATTATATTATATTATATTATATTATATTATATTATATTATTATACTACAGGTCTGTGAATGCTTTAATCTGATTGGTTGACAAAGATTCTAAGGTGTGCAATTATTTTCAGGGAAACACAGGGTTAAAGTAGTTCCAGGCAGGTCTTGACCGCATTACCTGTTGAAATTCTTATTAACATTAATGAATAATTATTAATAAATGTGTCTTTCCTGGTGTATATGGCAAATAGTTAATTATCTGGTATGGTCTAGAACCGGGGTTTTCAAAGTGGGGGGTGCCAGGGGGGCCGCAGCAAGTAATAAAAAAAAAAAATAATAAAAAAAAATGAAAACCTGTAAAAATATTTGTTAATATGAGTATTGTTATGAAATAGCATTATAATAATTTGATGCATAGCCTATGTGAACATTACTATTAATGCTAATCTTTTAGAGATGAACTGATTGATCGGCTGGTGACCAGAATTGGCCGATTTTCACGTGATTTTCAGTCTGACATATGCCGATTCAATGCCAGTCAAATGCACTCGGGCGCCGCATGATTAACATCGCGCAACATCAGCATCACACGTGCACACGGAACGCACCTGTAGGAAACCCTTGTGAATTACGGCCGTTTCAGACCGCAAGCGTGAGCGTGAGGAGCGCAGATTTTTTTCGGCGTGCATGTTCAGTGAGTGCATTCACACCGTGAGCAGGAGCAGCGCGTGAGCGTCAAGCAGGAGCGTCGCGTGAACAGCAGTGAAGCGGAGGGTTTCGGCGCCGAGTCTATTTTTGCTGCGCTACTCACGCTCAATTAAAGTGAAAGCACACTTTTGATGGACAAAATAAATATGATTTCACACAAAAATGACCTAAAATGCACATAATTTGCATGTATAGTGTTTTAACAAGAACTGGAGTAGGCTATGTCAGAAAAGAAAATGAACACTCAAATATTTAAAGAAAATGTATCCATTTAAACTTGTTTTTATTAATCAGTTTGGGTAAAAGTGGTGTTTTATAAAAAATATATATATAGAAAATAAATATTTGTGTGTGCTGTAAAGTGGTTAGAAAAAATGAAATTGGAATCGGCTAAAATCTGTATTGGCAGGTCAAACTCAATAGCCGCTTTCCGACCGGAGGAACCTTTTCACAGTTCCTAGAACTATTGGCTAAAGTACCCGGATGTTCCTGCGGTGCGAACACACCGACTAGGAACGATTTTAGTTCTAGGAATTCCATTTGGAGGAACTAATTTAGCTCCTACTTCAGAGTAGGGTCTAAACCAGCACTATAGGAACTACTCGTGACGTTAGTGTACGCTGACCGAACGCACGCAAAACACCAGCACCTGCCATTTTTAAAATAGCTATGTAAACACACAGATTATATATTTACTCCAGAAACTTAACTATACAAACATGGAAAACAGTGATAGATGGGCCTCTAAACCTTTATGCTGAAGAGAAAATCACATTAGTCCGCATCAGAGGGGACCAAGCCAAACATGATAATATATTTCTGCTCAGCTAGCAACACTGGACATCAACCACACGGCATAGGCTAGTAACTTATTTTCATATACTGTCTACTTTCTATGTATAACAGTTCTATCTAATAACATATTAAACAGTACTGTTAGACAGATCACTAACTAATGAACACAGAATGCGAGCATTGTTTGCTCTGGCGTTCTCAGCGCCATCAAAATAAAGGTCCGCCACGCTGTCAAAATAAAAGTTGCAACAACAAGCGTCACTCCCTTACCCCTCCTACCAGTTCCTATTGCCACTTGGCCAGTGCGAATGCAAACAGCAAAACCGAGTTTGGGGGAGAGTAGTTCATAGAACTGTTTAGAAGTGGACAGTTCCTATAACTAAGTTCCTGTAACTACTTGGTCAGAAAGCGGCTAATGAAAAATCGGAATCGGCCTAGAAAATTGTAATCGGGGCATCTCTATAATCTTTCTGATTGGCTGGTATCAAACACCATCACATAATCTGATGTTCACCTAGATGTTTTATTTATTTATTTCTACATTTGCTTTAGTATTGTCGATGGGTTCAATAACACATCCTGCAAAAGGGGGGCCATGGCCAGAACCTAGTGGTATTTGGGGGGCCTTGTCATGGAAAAGTTTGGGAACCCCTGGTCTAGAACAGTGTTTTCCATCCTTTTTTCAGTCACGGCACCCTGGTCGGTCGTTTAACTTTTTGTTTTTTTTTCTAAATATTCGGCAAATATTGATGTATTGTCTCGCCGTGTTCAGCTGCTTATCTTAATACCTCAGCTCAGATTCTTCAAGCATTAAAAAGTGTTGCGCTGCTCGGATTCTGTGGATAGTAAATCCAGCCTTCTTCGATTTGATTGGCTATCAAACATTTCGACATTGACGAGCCGCTGCACTGAGACTGAGCACGCTAAATTTTTGACACAAGTGGCCGCGCTGGCCATTCGTCTGGGCTGACGGAAAGATAGGCTATGTACATTTTCTATAATTCGTTCTTTATATATATTTACGTAGCAATGGACCAAACCAAGTTGTACGGCACACCGGGAAAAGTCCAGGTGAACCAGATGCCCAGTCTGCCCCAGCCAGGAGTGTGTCCAAGCAGAAAATATAAACCAGGAATGTGTGCCCGGATACGTTTCGTGTCGTGTGCCGATGACAGGGACTGTGCCAACAATGAGAAATGCTGCAACAATGGATGTGGACTTCAGTGTATGGCTCCAGTTACAGGTATTAATTATATTATATTATATTATATTATATTATATTATATTATATTATATTATATTATATGGCTAAAAAGTGGCCCTGGACCCACCACAACCGGTCCACAACAATCACACCATAAACCCACCGGCTCATTATGCACAGAGCAATTTTTAACAGCACTTACTAACATAAAAATATAACACTATACAGAAATATAAATGCTATTTATTTATTTATTTTTAATTGAAATGCTTATCATTAACATTAATGAATAATAGTTAATACATTTTTCTTTCCTGGTGTATATGGCAACTAGTAAATGCTCTGGCTGGGGTTCCCGATAACGTTTTCTCTTAGCGCGCTACGAAGACTCTAAGGTATACCATTACTAGGCGTGTTCCCCGAACCATACCTTAGGAAGCTGCTTAAGATATACCCTCTTACGTGCGACGTTACCCGGTGCTGTCCGTGGCGATGGTGCTGAATTGGTTGATATCGACGGCTCAAGAATCAATTATTCTCTCGTGCAGGAGCTGCTTCACTGAGTTTTGCGAGAAAGCGGTGTTCTTTATAAAATAAGCACTTCAGAAATAGTGGAAATTGCATTTATTAGGAAAAATAATCCAAACTATAATAGCCTATAATAGCCTACATATTTTAAAATTGTATCATATATTGCTGCCACAATAACCATTTCCAAAATTTTACGTGCTTGCATCTCTTTATGATGTTTTATTAACAAAGTTCGGGAGGAGCACGTTCAGATAATTAACACAAGTGGAGAGCACTCAGCAATCAATGGTAAGAGGTATATACATTCAGCAGTCTCACCTCAATCCTTTGACAGTTTTGCAGCATCCCTCCACCACCCCTTCTCCACGCTTCTAGCCCTAAACATTTACATACGGGGGGGGAGTACTCTGGGTTCGGGCCGAACTCCGAGCTCGGAGCCCTCGCCCCGGACAGCACGCCAAATACGCATTAAACTTTACCCCCTCAGATTGTATGTGAGTGTGAACTCGTGAACCCATTTTTGTTCGCTGAGGTGGAGCTGCGATGAAATATTGTTCTTGTAAATACTTTCCAGCATTTCAGTAATAAAAGTGTACATCTTACGGTGCTCGGCAGTGATCAAAAAGGATTTAAACAGTGGATTTTGAATCTCTTCTTGTAAACTCAGAGATGTGGATTCAGACTGCAATTAAATTCCCACAGGATTTTATTAAAAAAACTATTTGGCCAGGGATTTTTATGTGGGCTGGGTGAGAAAAAACACTGACATTATGGATTCGGACGGCAATAAAATCACTTACCCCTGTAAATGTTTAAAATACCGTACGAGCCCATGAGAAACAGTTAACTGACAGTATGCTTTCACTGGCCTTTGAAAGCGCTCCGCAGATGGCGCCGTCTTTTAGAACAACTATTCGCTGTATCGCTGTCATAGTTTGAGCAAACTCCCCACCACAATCATTCCCTTTAAATAGACTATTAAAGGGGTCATATAATGCCATTTTTGTACAAGCTAATATGATTCTTTAGGGTCTAAATTAAAAGTTTGTAATATACTTTAATTAAAAATTCTCATTAGTATTGTAAGAAAACACTAATTTTACCTGGTCAAAAACAGCTCTGTTTCCAGCACGCCGTTTAAGTGCATGTGTCTTTAAATGATAATGAGCTTTGCTCACCCCGCCCCTCTGTTCTGTGCGTACACTGTTTGTAATAATAACACAATAACCATAACGCGTTGTTCATTATAAACGTGGGATTATGAATTATATTGAGAACGTCGTACATAGAAAACATGCTGTAATGTACCCTGAGTGTAAAAATAGCCGCATTCGTCATGAAGCGTGCTAGCGATTTGCAAAGATTCATATAAATATTAATATAAAGGTTAATAAAACGTTACACTCACTTCTTCTTCTAGAGGTGCAGCAGGAACACGAATAGTTGCTACCGATCCTTTTTTCAGGAGCAGCTTCTTAGCAAAACCAGCTTTATACTGACCCTCGTTTGTAAAGCAGTCTGGTGTGTGAAATGATTCGCGCAAACATGAAAGCATTGACGTTGATCGTGGGGAATATTCCCTTCGAAAACAAACTCAGCCACTGCGTCTTCAGCGGTTCGGATTTAGGAACATCAACATGACTGCTGTGTTTGTTATTGCACCCAAGAACAGAACACCACAATCGCTTAGAATCGCATTCTGCTCATAGACCGTATCAACAATGACGCGCGGACTATGATGACAGACAGCTCGCTCACGAGCGAGGGCGGGTCTGTGTTGAAACGCTGCTGTCAATCAACAATCGTGGGAGGGGCGTCCGACCGTGTGACGTCCCTAGGTCGAACGGCTTGTTTTGAGAGATTGGAAAACATATAAGGAGATTTAAAAAAAAACACTGGATGGATTTTTATCATTTTATGATGGTTGTGTACAGGCACTGCCAACACACATTTCAGTACAATCAACTTGTAAAAGTGCATGTACCATTATATGACCCCTTTATATGACCCCGCGTCTGTGTGTGAAAGAATAAACTGCTTTTACAGTTACAGTTACTGCGTTACAGTCAGGCGAAGTATGAAAGACAACATTTTGTTGACTAGATTTGGGTACAGTTTTTACTGTAGAATATACTGTCACATCAAATAAGCTTTTCTGCTCATATATATAAAATACTATTTTGTCAAAAATAAAGTCATAGACTAAGATGTTCCAATGTTGGCTATATTCAAACTAATGAATACATATGATAAAATGTAGGCCTATAATCTTTTTTTTTTTTTTTTTACAAAGAAAGAGTACTTTTTTGCAGAAATATTGCTGAAATTGTAATTATTGTTGTAATTGTAACCTTTTTAATAAAATAGCAAAACATATTTACAAGATAGATGTAAGCAAAATCTTAAATGGTCAATATAAGTCTTCTTCAAAATATATATTTTGTCCTTGCATTGTGGCTCAGTCAGTGTCACACCTGAATGAATGGCTAATTATGCAGAGTCATTATGCAGAGTGGGTGGGACTAAGGTGTAAACTACTCCTCCCCCTCGCATATTGGCTTTCCAAGCAAAACCTGTTTTACACCATTTAAATCAATGTATTTTTTTTTGTGAACGATAAAGCAAGACTATTTTCACATAATTTTGAAGCTAGAACTGAAAGGGACAACATCCATTAGTCAAAAGTCTTGTGGGCACATATTTTGTATGAGTTTTGTGGTCTTATTTCATTCATTTTTATTTTTTTAAATAACCACGCATAAACATTATTCTCTTAAAAATACAAACATCTACATACATGTTGCTCGCATATTATGGTAGGCCTGTTTGTGCTATATAGAGTGAATTTACACCTTTGCCATTAACATGTTTATAAATAACTGAAAAAAGCACAAATGTCAGAGCATGTCAGAACATCTCAAGGGCCCCAAAAACAGCTTGGTCCCCAGAGGGTTAACATTTATTTGGCTCAAAAAAATATAACAACTGTTAATTTAAGTGAACTTAAAACAATCCTCACATAAGTCCATAATAATATGACATATATTTAACTGTGCCCTTCCTACCTAACAAGTAGGAAATACACAGAAATTTAATACAGTTATCAAATACTTTACAGTCTTCACTGAATAAATTATAAATTAAATATAGGTTAATCCTTATTAAAGCTACAAGCGTTCTTTAGTCAAGAGCAGTGAGTGATTTTCTCTGTTACCTGCAAGTGTTCTTTGATTCTGCTGTCACGGCTGCACATGTGGAGCACGCGTCCCATTTTCTCACAACTCTTTACGTTCCTTTAGGACTTTATTTAACTCATTTAAGACTGCTCTTATGAGGATACTCAACAAAACGGACATTTTGGCATAATTGTGTGTTATTATTCGTTCAAGCGCGAAAGAGAACTCGATTCTGGCGTGCGTCTATCTGTGCGCCCTGTGTGTGAAAGGACATTCACAGGCAGCGCGCTCTCTTTTGTCTTTTCACGCTTGCATGGTTTAAAAGCATTTGTATGAAGAAGAACGTGATCATATAATGTAACGCTATCCAAAGGATGACAGAAAAAACGGATGCTGCGTGAATGAAAAACATGAATCGCATGCGTTACCGTTGACAGCACGGACATAACCGGACATGTAAAACGTACGATTTGCGCACTTATTATAAATTTGTGTGCGTAATTTGTTGTTATTAGAGACATCCGAGATTGATACATCTTTTTTTTTTTTACACATTTTAGAAATGTATATTTTAGGAGGAGGGACTTTTGGGGGTGGAGACCTTCCCTTTACAAAGTATGCAAATACAATATAGGCGTCAGCTCGTTACCAGAATTTCCGCAGCTCTGATCTCATCAGCATAACAGTGATTCAATCAGCCTGACTAGATCGCCCATACATTAACATTATCATAGGGACAAAAGTGTCACAGGTCGGGGGGAGCGCCAGCAGACAGGAGGTTGAAATAAATAACAATGTCTCTTTATTTTGCTTAATTATAAAAACAGTCTTTTAAAAGTTGGCTCCGTGGTTCTTCATTACTGGGGATAGAGGCTAGACAGCAGAGGATCCGTTAACAGCTCTTAGCTTCTCCTTCGTTCACCGGCTCAATGATTCTCCATTCCTGGCGACAGAGACTGAACAGCAGAGGGTCAGTAACAGCTCATAACTTCACATTCGCTCACCGGCTCAATGGTTCCTCCAGCTCTGAATAACAGAGGGTCAGTAACAGCTCATAGCTTCACATTCGCTCACCGGCTCAATGGTTCCTCCAGCTCTGAATAACAGAGGGTCAGTAACCGCTCATAACTTCACATTCGCTCACCGGCTCAATGGTTCCTCCAGCTCTGAATATCAGAGGGTCAGTAACGCTCATAACTTCACATTCGCTCACCGTCTCAGTGATTCTTCATTCCTGGCGACAGAGACTGAACAGCAGAGGATCAGTAACAGCTCTTAGCTTCTCATTCGCTCACCGGCTCAGTGATTCTTCATTCCTGGCGACAGAGACTGAACAGCAGAGGATCAGTAACAGCTCTTAGCTTCTCATTCGCTCACCGGCTCAGTGATTCTTCATTCCTGGCGACAGAGACTGAACAGCAGAGGATCAGTAACAGCTCTTAGCTTCTCATTCACTCACCGGCTCAATGATTCTTCATATTCACTCATCAATGACTAGGACAGTAAAGGACAATCCAGCGCCGCTTCACAGAGGATCCATTCGTTGGGCCACCAGTACACTCCACAGTATACCTCCCACACTCGTGCATGCACTGCAACCATATAACTCTTCACACGTGATCAAAATAACTTCAAGCACTGTAAATACAAGACTCACAGGGAATAGGGTGGTTGTACCGTGTCCAAACTAATGCCTCAGCAGATGGAAATATCAGAGCGCTGGCCAACTGAAGTTCGTTCCTCATCCATGGGTCCTTCTTGCCGCTGGCTTGGGGTTCTCCAGACTGTGTGAGGAATTTTAGATTGTTTGGATTTATTTACAACACAACATAATCCAAAAATACACAACAAATGACAAAAGAGCACATTGAAAACAATGATCCAAAGACAGAGACCTTTGTGCCATTCCTAAAAACATTGTACATACCTTTCATTTCCAAGGTGTTTGATTTTCACTTTACCATGTTCATGTACAGAGACTCAGAGCAGGACTCAGTGGCATCTGGTCCCTGAAAGAAAAGAAAAAAAGTGAACATACTGGTATCAAGAGAAACTAGGCCTGCACGATTTTGGGAATACATTTTAGATTTTTCTGGTTAAAATTGCTTTTTAAAATTCACAGAATACACACACACACACACACACAAATGTTTCCAACAATATATAATATAATGAACACCAGGTTTGTTGTGCCTTGTAGGCATAGGCTATGCGCAGTGCTGCATAAAATAATAATAACAATAACCTATAGCAGCCTATAAATCTTTCATAAATCTAAGAATTTCAGTAACAACTATGCTAGAGAAAAATATATTGATTATCATATGTTACTTCAAATGTTTCCATTCGTTATGATGATATGAAATGAGATAATAGTAAAAATATAAAGCCTATTGTTTGGTGCATTTTGCTTTTCAAACGCGATCATGCTCCAAAATATGATACATTCAAACGCGATCGCGCTCCAAAATATGATACATTCAAACGCGATCGCGCTCCAATATATGAAACATTATGGTTACCATATTTTACATATCTACGTTTGAGCAGATATCCACAAACAGTATTTAACAGTAAACACGGGTCTAAATATTATAATATTCACCATATATCTAGCAACAGTTCAACTGCAATGTGAAGTTTATGCAACAATACCATACAAAGAATTTATTACCTTACATCTTTCTTGTCTTCAAATCGCGTTCTTCTTCTTCTGAGGTAAATCCAATGTAAGCTCACAGCACGTCTTCCAAACTCGACGAAAAGCAGAGACTTGTGAAGTGTTTTGGTGTTTTGTGTTTGAGGTAACGAGGGCGTTCGCGTTCCATGTGGAGATTTGCATGTGAATCTCTTTTGCGCGAGTGGGCGTGGTCGAATTAAAAAAATAATTAGCAAGCGTTTGAGATACTGAACATCCTGTTGGTTTTATACAAATTACATAAACAGAGAATATTTGTTTTCAGTTTGAATCCGATCATTTAAAAGTACACACTTAAATGTTTATAAAGGTATATGGCTCATAAATGTGTGAGAAGTATTCGCTGAGTTTTGTTTCAGTTTATAGACGTGCTCAAGAAAAAAAAGTTCACCGCGACGGAGAGGCAGAACGCACACCCTGTTTATTTTCTTTATTTTACAAAAGCACAATGTTTTGATTTGATTGTAAGTGGACACATACAAAAGTAGAAATATCACAGATTATTTTTTTATATTTCTTTTTTCTGTATGACCATAAATGACGGAGTAATTTAAGTTTATTGTGCTACAATGTGAAGAAAATCCAGCAAAACGCGGGGGCGCGTTTGCCGACCTCAGAGGGTTAACAGTAAAGCCAGGAGTGTGTCCAAGCACAAATCATGAAGCAGCAATGTGTTTCATGAGGGGTTTAGCGCTGTGTGCCGACGACAGTGAGTGTCCCAACAATGAGAAATGCTGCAGCAGTGCATGCGGTGGACGTCAGTGTGTGGCTCCAGTTACAGGTATTATATTATATTATATTATATTATATTATATTATATTATATTATACTACTGGTCTGTTGAATGCTTTAATCTGATTGGTTGACAAAGATTCTAAGGTGTGCAATTATTTTCAGGGAAACGCACGGCTAAAGTAGTTCCAGGCAGGTCTTGACCGCATTACATGTCCATATCACTTCGCCAAATGATTTCAGTTATTTCAAAGTTCCTTACAGCAACAACAGCAAAATAACCAAAAACCCCAGTGAAAAAGACATTCAGCATTCAGTGATATGGCTTCTCTGTCATGTGTCCAGCAAACCAAGGAGTGTGTCCAGTCAGAACATATGAACCAGGAAAGTGTGCCCGGATACGTTTCGTGTCGTGTGCCGATGACAGGGACTGTGCCAACAATGAGAAATGCTGCAACAATGGATGTGGACTTCAGTGTATGGCTGCAGATACAGGTATTTTTATATTATATTATATTATCTGTACTATAGCCTACTACAGGTGTTCCCAAACTTTTCCATGACAAGGCCCCCCAAATACCACTAGGTTCTGGCCAAGGCCCCCCTTTTGCTGGATGTGTTATTGAATCCATCGACAATACTACGGCAAATGCAGAAATAAATAAATAAAACATCTGTGAACATCAGATTATGTGATGGTGTTTGATACCAGCCAATCAGAAAGATTATAGAGATGCCCCGATTACAATTTTCTAGGCCGATTCCGATTTTTTATTGAGTTTGACCTGCCGATACAGATTTTAGCCGATTCCGATTTCATTTTTTCTAACCACTTTACAGCACACACAAATTTATTTTCTATATATATTTTTTTATAAAACACCACTTTTACACAAACTGATTAATAAAAACAAGTTTAAATGGATACATTTTCTATAAATATTTTTGAGTCTTCATTTTCTTTTCTGATATAACCTACTCCAGTTCTTGTTAAAACACACTATAAATGCAAATTATGTGCATTTTAGGCACTTTTTGTGTGAAATCATATTTATTTTGTCCATCAAAAGTGTGCTTTCACTTTAATTGAGCGTGAGCAGCGCAGCAAAAATAGATTCGGCGCCGAAACCCTCCGCTTCACTGCTGTTCACGTGACGCTCCTGCTTGACGCTCACGCACTGCTCCTGCTCGCGGTGTGAATGCAATCATTGATTAATATGCACGCCGAAAAAATCACGCGCTGCTCACGCGCCGCTCGCACTTGCGGTCTGAAACGGCCGTAATTCACAAGGTTTCCTACATGTGCGTTCCCGTGTGCACGTGTGATGCTGATGTTGCGCGATGTTAATCATCCGGCGCCCGAGTGCTAGGACTGGACCCGAATATTCGTTCGGTGGGTTGGTATTCGATTTGAAAATTTGACATTGTGGAAAATAGAATAATAGAAACAAAATGTATTAGCCTTTTTACCCGTAATTATCAATCTAAATTAATCTCGTTTTTAATTGAACTTAATTTTGTTTTTCTTTATTTAAATTTCGTTTTTCTTTATTTAAATCTACCCTTTACTGCAGGGGTCACCAAACTTTTTTCTCTGGGGGCCACATTATCGTTATCGGGCCGGGTCAGCTATATAGCATAGAATTGTATGACCCAGACCAAAATGACCACCAGCAGGCCTCATTGTGTAGTAGAGATTACTAGCCTGGCACAGCCATCCCCACTACTGTATCCATACTACTATATCAACACTTGATTCCTGGCACATATTTGTTTATCTTTACTAGTGGTTTGCAAAAGTAGTAATCAAGTCTTCACACTTTGTTTTAATTAAAGTTATTCTTCACTTTAAAAATAATCGTTGGTCCACTGTTCTTTGAAAACTCTGCACTCTCTATTAGGGGTGGAACGGTACACAGAAGTCACGGTTCGGTTCATACCTCGGTTCAGACATCACAGTTCGGTACGAGTTCGGTACAATGGAGGGAAAAGCAAAACAAAAATGCAGAAGGCTTGTGCATGTCTCAGGCTGGACCACCAAAGGAAAATAAATTACTTAAGCCTTGTATTTTTTTTTTTTAAATAAGTTTTATTAATAAAGGCATAGAACCAGTTTATTTGTAGTGCACTGACAATAGTTTTATATAATTAGTTTATTAAATTAATAAAAAGACAAAAAGACCTTGAGATATGTTTGGTAATTGTACCTGAATGAATTAAATTAATTTGCTACATTTCAGATTAATATATTTGTTTTCCTTTTCATTTTAATTCACAGTAACTTAAACACTTTGCAGTTTGAATGATGTCCTGTATAAACTAAATGACAGAGTATGTTTTTATGTTTCCACTGTTCGATCGCGCCCACGCCTCACTCACTCACACACAAATATAAGTAAACACTTTGCGACTTTTCGACCGCGCCCACACCTCTCTCTCAACATAGGCTATTCCAGCATTGCAATCTTTACATCGCAGCCTGGTTCAGAGCTAAAGCGGAGCTACAGATTAGGCGTCCCTAAAGAACCCGCGTATCTAACAGTAGTTCCGCATTGCATTAATTAATTTGCACGTGTGTTTTATTTATATTTATATAATAGGCCATGACGACTTTTGGGGATTGCCTCATAGGGCCGGTTCAAGTAGTGGAAGGCAGAGGGGCTGGGGGGCCAGTCAAAAGGGGGTGGCGGGCCTGAGTCGGCCCGCGGGCCTTAGTTTGGTGACCCATGCTTTACGGTGTCAGTAATTTGTTAGTCAGAAAAATATTAGACTACCTTAAAAGTATTGCTTAATTTAACAGACCTGTGTGTGTGCGTTTTATAGCACAGGTGCAGTGTCCGTTCTCGGAGCATAGGCCCTGCCCGCGTGAGGTGCGCCGCTTCTCGCTCGCGCTGTTCTGTAGTTTACTAAAAGTTTATTAATTCTGAATGTGTCGCGTCTCGCGTGTCTATCTATATTGCACCAAATGCGACACTGCACTCCCTTGTGAAGTCGATTGGATGAACGGTTCATGAAATAATACAAATGCAAACGGACATACCGACACATAGAGATTCCTACCTTTATTAGAGAGAAGAATATGTTCAGCCCCCTCTCTCCGAAGCTTCGAATATTCGATGTTCATTACTACCGAAGCTTCGAAGCTCAAAAAATGGTATTCGGACCAGCCCTACCGAGTGCATTGCAGATCATGTGAAAATCGCCCAATTCCGGTCACCAGCCGATCAATCGGTGGCATCTCTGAAAGCTTAGCATTAATAGTATAATGTTCAGATAGGCTATGCAACAAATTATTATAATGCTATTTCATAAAAATACTCAGAAAAAAAATATATATTTTTGCATAAAAAAAATGTCACGGCACCCTGGAAATTAATGTCGGTCGATTAACTTTTTTCTTTCTTTTTTAAATCGTAACCATTCGGCAAATATTGATGTATTGTCTCGGCGTGTTCAGCTGCTTATCTTAATACCTCAGCTCAGATTCTTCAAGCATTAAAAAGTGTTGCGCTGCTCGGATTCTGTGGACAGTAAATCCAGCCTTCTTCGATTTGATTGGCTATCAAACATTTCGACATTGACGAGCCGCTGCACTGAGACTGAGCACGCTAAATTTTTTACACAAGTGGCCGCGCTGACCATTCGTCTGGGCTGACGGAAAGATAGGCTATGTACATTTTCTATAATTCGTTCTTTATATATATTTACGTAGCAATGGACCAAACCAAGTTGTACGGCACACCGGGAAAAGGCCAGGTGAACCAGATGCCCAGTCTGCCCCAGCCAGGAGTGTGTCCAAGCAGAAAATATAAACCAGGAAAGTGTGCCCGGATACGTTTCGTGTCGTGTGCTGATGACAGGGACTGTGCCAACAATGAGAAATGCTGCAACAATGGATGTGGACTTCAGTGTATGGCTCCAGTTACAGGTATTAATTATATTAGATTAGATTAGATTAGATTAATCTGATTTGTTGACAAACGTTCTAAGGTGTGCAGTTATTCTCATGGAAACGCACGGCTAAAGTAGTTCCAGGCAGGTCTTGACCGCGTTACATGTCCATATCACTTCGCCAAATGATTTTAGTTATTTCAAAGTTCCTTACAGCAACAACAGCAAAAGAACAAAAAACCCCAGTGAAAAAAAAATACATTTAGTGATATGGCTTCTCTGTCATGTTTCTTTATAACAGCAAAGCCTGGAGTGTGTCCAGTCAGATATTACAAAAAACCAATGTGTGACAACGAGTTCTGTGCCGATGACAGTGACTGTCCCAACAATGAGAAATGCTGCAACACAGGATGTGGACATGAATGCATGCCTCCAGTTACAGGTATTATTTATTATACAGGGTTCCCACGGGTCCTTGAAATCCTTGAAAGTTGTGAATCTGGAAAAAAAAAAGGCCCTGGAAAGTTTTTGAAAATAAACATACATAGATACAGGTCCTTGAAAGAGCTTGAATTTATTTTGTGCAAGAAGATTTCTGGAAAAAAGTCCATATTATTCTCTCCGGTCCGCTAATGTGTTATTTCACCAACACTTCGTGGCCTATGCATAGCAGTTTGCTTAATTTACGTTAGTTACGCGCATTTATGCATTACGTTAAGTGTTTCCCGCGTGAGGTACTTTGTGTTTTACGTTGCCATGACGTTCACGCGCGCACGAAACTACTACGATGTAGTAGTAGATAAATACTTTGTCCCGTATTTTACACATAGACAGTATATAAACTGGACACAGCGACCCCATAGGTTTCAACGGAGACAAGTGAAGCAAATTAGAAGCACTCACTTCCTGATGGCTGAGCGTACTGCGCATTACTGAGGTAAAACACACACCTGACATACGAGGCATACAGAGGAATAAATGTAGAAATAAATAAATGTGTAAATAAATAAATGTAGACATAAATACATACATGCATAAATAAATGTGAAAATAAATAAGTGGAAATAAATGCATGAATAAATGAAAAAATAAATAAATGTGGAAAAAATACAATTATACATAAATAGGGAAATAAAAGTATAAATACTCTTTTATTTTAGTTTTTTTTTTACATTTCTTCTTATATTTATGTATTTTTTTTTTTTTTTACATTAATTCGTATATTTATTTATGTATTATTATGTCAGGTCTGGCATTCCATAGTACCGTAAAACTTCAAATAATAGCCGAGTCCCAAATAGACGCCTGTCTCTTTTACACGCCTGGTGTGTTCTACAGGTTTGGATGAATAAATGCCGGTCTGAAATAGAGGCCCGGTCTGTTTTTTAGTTTCGGGTTGTATTTAATCTTCTAAAACCCGTCAGATCATCTGTTTAAGCCAGTTCTATGGAGCAGATTGCGCACGCAAGAGAGCCCTGTGCATCTGAGCGGGAGCTGTTAGCGCAAGCAAGGCAGGCAGAGTTAGCGGAGGCCGGAGAGGGAAGTGGAGGAGAGCGACGAGGAGGAGGAATTCACCAACTTGTAGTTGAGGATCGCGGTGATGATGATAGTGGTGAATATAGGGTCCTTTTGTATCACATGATTGCAGTTGTTTTACAGGGTAGCCTTCATTCTTTCTTGTTGATGTGTTTCTGGCAACTAGTTCATAGGCTCGATGGATATTACCGGTAACTTGTATTGTTCAGCCCATGGCTGTCACATTGATTCGTTTTTTTTTATGCTGCCAATAATCTAAAGGGGGTCGCACACCGTACGAGAAGCGCAGCGCCGCGTCGCGTCTATGACAACTCGAGGTAACACTTTGTCAGTTTATGGCCAGCAACAGGCACGTGCACACATAGACATCAAAGGGGGCTTGAGCACCTGCCCTTTTTATTCCTGGAGAGAAAGTGCCCTTTGTTCTGGGGTGCTTTTACATTTTTTAAAAAAAAATAATATATATTCCTGTTTGCGCACAGCTTCCCTGTCAAACAAATATATTTATTGAAGAATAGTATATCTAAATATCAGGTCAGGAGTTCTGAAGCGCGATTGTTCCCGATTGTATTGCTTCCGCTAAAGAAAATAGTACGCTCCGTCTCTACGGTTAGAATCCTGTGAGTCCATAGCAACGCTCTGTTTTTCATGGCAACGGTCTGTTATACTCCGCACAGGGGTCTGTTATCAAGCAATAACACACCGCATTCTACATTGGAATTCATCCAAGCCATGTAATAAAATAAGTGAGTAATACAATTTATTTTTGTATTTTGTCAATAATTTTTGCAGTGATTTTTTCAGTAAAGTTAACAAAATAGCAGCAACAGCCCTCTTCAGTTTAGAGTGAATATTTGTGTTGATTTTAAAGTGTTATGTATTCTGATAACACCAAAATAATTAAAATGATGTAGTGCCTTGTGCAAAAATAAACAAATGATTAGTAAAACACGCCCCTCTGCTTGATGCAGTTATTTAGGTTATTCTAAATATATACTTGAAACTAGTAGCATAGAAATGTTTTCAAAACATGCACATTGTGGAATGGTTTCCTTTGCTGCTTATAAACCTAGTGAATAACTTACTAAGGAGACCATGGTTTCTGTGTGAACTGATTATTTTGTAGACATCTTTTGAAAATGAAACAATTGCGTGAGTTTGAGGAAGATAAAATTAATTAACTTTTTTAATTAATTTTTTTAAAAGGAAGTCAGAGTTGCATTAATATATATACTTTTTTGTTTAAAAAAAAGAAAAAAAAAATCGTAATTATGAGAAGTGCCCTTTATTTCACTTGAGCCCCTGCCCCTCAAAATGTCTGTGCACGTCCCTAGCCAGCAATATAGTTATGTTTAAGGATATTATGGAATTAAGATCATGTCTGTATTATGTTATGATTGTACTGTACAATTAAATACAATCGTTGTTAAGTCTGCAGTCTTCACTTTACCTCAGAGTGTCCGTTAACTGAATGAATTGAGAATCTCACCTGAAAATCCGATAACATCAACAATTTTCATTCAAGCAGCTGATTTCTGTAAATGAATGTAAAATTAAATGTATATTGCAGTACAGGGTGAAGTCAGTATATACCATAGATAGACAGTATAAGAAAGGGTATATACATTGACGATGATTTGAACTATGTAAATGGCGCGACAGGATTTTGAACAAGGTCCTGAGCCGTTGGTGGGCGCCGAGGACAGACGCTGAATGGCGCCGGTGTGTGTATACTCATAGAGAATGTGTTCGAATTTTAAAGACGCGTCACGCAACGCTTCTCGTCCGGTGTGCGACCCACTCCAGTAAAACTATAGCTTTTCATGCCTTGAGTGTTTTGTGCTGTACATCTGACGCTTAATGTCACTAAATGGCCAGACTAAATCTGAATCTCTATCCATACAGGCTATAAACCCTACTGAAGGGAGTCCAGTGTGTGCCGAAAACTGTTCCCATGATGGTCAGTCCGTGCCGGATAGAAATGCTGCTCAACACCTGTAATCATGCATGCAGTGAAACTGCTGACTTAACCACCGGAAAGAGTTGTGAGAATGATTTAGCATAGTACATACTTTCTTTTACATGAATCAATTCAATGCTTAATTTTTGTCTCTCTTCTCTTGCATGCTTAATATTTGTATGCTTTTGAGAAAATAAATAAATAAATCTTTTGCCAAAATTAGTGTGTTGAAATAACGGAAGCATATGGACATGGCTAGACGGCTAATTCAAAATAATAACCCCATGACCTAAGTAACATGCTGAAGTAATAAAAATAAAAAAAAGCTAATTTGCTTTGCCAGGTGTGTTTCTGAATTGCACATATGTAGAACTAATCATATTAGAGAAAGATGATGTAATGAGTCATGTTACCTTTGCCATGTACCTATCCTATATAAACTGTTGTATTCTTTTTTGCCGGTGGGATTCTCAGTGATTGATATGAGGTACTCTCGGCCGTGAATAAAGCATATTCAAAGGCATCATTTTGAGTCTCTCTAATCACTGCTGTGTCTCAGGCTAGACATTAGATATCTTACTTCTATTCTCAAGTGGAACAAGTGGAGAGACGTCTAGTAGAGTACAAATTTGCAGGTGTCTAAAAGGAGACCCATACATATTGATCAGTGGTACTTTTAGATTAAGAACCAGTGAGTTACTACAAATGCAAAGTAATTCAAACAGAATGGCACAGTTTGAGTGGGATGAAAAAAAACCCCCATTACATTCTTCCTCAAAATGCTGCAAACCGTTTTCAACACGTTATGGGTTTCCAGTCAGTTTATAATGGGAAAGTTAACCCGTGTTATAGAGCTGCTTCAGTCTCCAGTCTGGTGGTCTTTATGGGGTCAGCCCACATGCAAATGCACGAAAATGTCCTTCAAAACACATATTTGAATATCAGTACATTACAGAAAGTGGAAAATACTTGCCAAATTCTTAGACATCCATTTTCAGTTGGATTGTAGTGTCTGTGTTTCTGTGACACTTGGTCACGCTCTCAAAGAGGTGGTGTAAACTGAGACGCTCTTCCATGTATATTTATCCCAGATGCTCGAACCATGCAGTTCCTGTGAGAAACGTTCACGTTCAAACTATGGTTTTCTAAAAACACTGCAGAAAAAAGTCTTTGCTTATGTGACTCACAAAACAAAACAAAAAAGTAGCCAATCTGTGTTTGTGACTCACAAAACATAAAAAGGTGGCTAATCCATCTGTCTTGGAAGCTCATTTGTTCAACAAATGTTCAGAACAGTCACTTGGCATCGAGTCCTTCCAGGGCTGAAAAGCATCTTTAAACTCCAGCAGATGCCGTTTTAGAGTCATTATCTTTCAATAGTCACACTATCTATCTTAACATGCACTTGAGTATTTGACTTACAATTTCCAAAGTCAAGTCCAGTCACCTTATTTATATAGCGCTTTTTACAATGCAGATTGTATCAAAGCAGCTTCACAGTGATAACATGAAAATAATACAACAAAGTTTGTTTCTAGAAGAAAATTGCGTCATCGTCCACCTTAAAGGGATACTTCAGGATTTAGCATTAAGCTTTGTATTAGTAGAAAACCTGTAGTATATTCGAATTACCATGCTCTCCACCCTCATATCCCCCTGAGACGAGAGATTTATGTATTTTTTGTCTGAAAAAAATCCTCCGATGACGCAAAAATCGTCATTTTGCGTCATCTGAGGATTTTTTGGCCACAGGCTAAAGACTACAGCCAGTAGGAGGGGCTGTCCCGCATGTTTTCAACCCGCCCATAGAGGGAGGGATCTCACTCACAGAATGTACACAGTGTCAGCCGTCATTCTTTGGAAGCTAAGCTAGCAGGCTCTTGTTCTGTGGAGAAAGCTGAGTAGTAGGAGAAAGCGGAGTAGTAGGGGTTACCATCCTCTTTTTCCCGGACATGTCCGGCTGTCGAGATCGTCCAAAATGTCCGGGATTCGGCTTTTGCTTTCTGCAGTCGCCATTCATTGTTTACATGAACACCTTTTGTTTCAATATAACTGAATTCATTCCGATTGGTGAATCTGAATGTAGTGTTTACATGAACGCTAAACAAGTGATCGGTTGATGTGCGTTTTAGCATTGCTAAGAAAATTCCCGCTCCTCCGTGGGAGATAGGAGACCGGTGCGTCTCACAGGTGTCGCTCATCAGTAATCACGCCACCGGCCTCGCGCCGTTCTCCCGCGGCCCTCAGCCTCGTCCTGTTCGCCTCAGTAAACATAATGAATGGTGACTGTAGAACGCAAAAGCCGAATCCCGGACATTTTGGGCGATCTCGAATGTCCCCAACTAAGCAAGCCGAAAGCCAAGGCAACAGTGGCAAGAAACCCAAACTCCATCAGTGACAGAATGGAGTAAGAAAAAAACCTTGTGAGAACCCATACTTTTGTTTCTGTTACTGCATGCTTTGGATTCAGTGCTCTCAATTTGTTTATGTAGTGTCTAACGAATGATCTGTAGTGTTTATAATGTTGGCTCGCTGTGTGTATGATCTGAGAGCATTGTTTGATTATGAGCACAGATAAAATGGTTTTGAGGCAATTGTTTGATTTTGCCAGAAGAATGTTGTTTGAAAATTTGGTTTTGTGTTTAAGGTTTTGGGAGAGTGATGGTTTCAAGAAATGTGTTTTAGCCATTCAGAAAAACTGTAAAAGCAACATTGATACAGTGCTGCAGTGAGATAATTAAGAGAATATGTAAGTGATTGTTGAGCATTACTGATGAACACCTGCTGTTAACAAGCAGAATCACTGAAGGAAAGAGGAACAACAAGAACAGAAAATAGAGAAACACAAACTACAACTGACTTCCAACCATTACACATTATTGCACGTATTACTAACCAGTTTTACTTTATTTCTGTCATACGCCTACAGAAGCTCTTATTGAGGATTAACAGATGTTTAAATATTGAAGTTTAATTGAAAATGTTTGGTTCGAGATGATCATTATGGAGATCAGTGTTTGCTTTAGTTGGGCTCTTGACCCTTGACATTTTAACTTCAGTTTTTCTTTCTGACTTCTTTGTGTTTTTGCAAGCCACATTTGTTATAGCAAAAAAAAAAAAAAAAGGAAAAAAGAAAAGAAAAAATTTATGACATAACCATCATCTCTGGATTCTTGTTCTTGTTTTCTCTGTTCTTCAGTGATTCTGCTTATCAGGTGTTCATCAGTGTCTCAATTCACTCACTTCTTTTCATTCACTCTGTCAAGTGGACTAGATAACTAATGTAGGGAATAGTGAATGAGGGTATAGGGTGTGATTTGGACACAGTGTCGACTTTGAGCGCTGTTAATTCACAGTATTCCTGAAGGTTATTTTCTCAAAAACGACTAATATTACCCATAATGCATTGTTTTCTATGGTTTTAATGGAAATTTGTATGTTACTGTCAGGATTTGGCAATTTTTTTACAGCAAGGTTGTAAAACAATGTTGTTTTTTGAAGCCTAAAAAGCTCATCCATCCATCATAAAAGTAATCCATATGACTCCAGGGTTTAATAAAGGCCTTCCGAAGTGAAACGGTGCATTTTTGTAAGAAAAATATCTATAGTTATAACTTCATAAACTATAATCATTGGCTTCTGGTAGTGGCCGTACACAAGTCTAGTCTAGTTCGTAAGAGTGACCTCTGACCCGACGCATGACGTAGGATGTAGGAGTAGCATAAGCTTAGGTGAGAGTAGTCGCCCCTCACGGTTCAAACCAATAGGGCTGGGCAACAAACTCAAGCTCCTCTGACATTTCTCTTTAAAAATTCTCATTTTAGACTTCAATACGTCATGAAAAGCTTTGAAGAGCTTGGATATTTTTTAATATAACTGTGTTTGGTTGAAAGAAGAAAGTCATATATGATTAGGGTGCATTAGGGTGAGTAAATTATGGGATAATTTAAATTTTTGGGTGAACTAACCATTTAACTGTTTTCATCAAACTATTTAACACATGGGTTATTTCATTTCATACCTGAATTAAGATCTGTGTGACATTGTCTACAGCACTGAATAACACTTTTCACCCCACAATTACTACAAAATTACATCCAAGGTCAAAAAGTAAGGAAAATATATGTCATCATTAAGAGGAGAACTTGTGATCTTGTCTAGTTGTGTTCTGGTACCGTCAGTAAAGCATCCTCTGGATCTCTGTCCACATCCACATTCTGAAACATCACAAGAAGATGATCAGTATCACACAAATTCACATCTCATACAAAGAAAGGAGGATGCTGAAAAGTAGAAGATAAAATATGGTTATTGTTTGTGAAATCATGCACTTTTTAATCACAAAGAATGTACACAAATACTGCGGTTATATGTTCGTGCAAGCTTACAAATCAGATTAATGTATATATTCTATATTTACTGAAACATCCTTCAAAATGTCCCGGTGAGGCATTGGTGTTTTTTTGCAAAGAAAGCAACCCAGGAACAAAGCGTCTTGATATTTATACTCTCACAATGGGGGCAATCAGATGTTAGGTGTGGGCAAGACCCAAGCATTTGGTGCAGCACAGTATTATGGCGTGACAAGTGCTGACAAAAAACTTGCTAAAACCGAACAGATAAAAAAATACAAAGGAAACCAATAGGATCTGGTTGCAGACTTACAAGTGTAAACTTGCACTCTAAGACCAGGACAGCATTTAACACTTTTAGACATACACTCGAGAACGTCCCTCAGCACTTCCCCACGGGGGAATCCCCACTGCCATTTTGAAGTGCGTTCAAGTTCGTCAAGTGGACGAGGGAAGTGTATTTGGACAGACCCTCGACCCCTCGATTTTGACAGAGGGAGGGAGTCTACCCAATATTTACAACAGGTCGCGCTTAATTTACTCCCACCCCACACAACTCTAGTGTATGATATTGGAGTTATTTTGACATTTAACTGCATTTAATACTTGTAGCTACCTTAAAGGGATAGTTCACTCAAAAATGAAAATTGTGTCATCACTTACTCAACCTCGTGTTGTTCTAAAACTGTATGGGTTTCTCTGTTCTGTTGAACACAAAAGAAGATATTTTGAAGAATGTCGGTAACCAAACAGTTGATGGACCCCATTTTTTTTCCCCCCACTATGGAAGTCAATGGGGTCAATCAACTGTTTGGTTACCTACATTCTTCAAAATATCTTCTTTTGTGTTCAACAGAACAGAGAAACCCATACAGGTTTAGAACAACACGAGGTTGAGTAAGTGATGACACAATTTTCATTTTTGAGTGAACTATCCCTTTAACCCCTTAAGTTTTTTTTTTTTTTTTTATATAGACATGAAAATGCACATTCCGAACTTAAATGGTTCAAGAAAATGCTTTGGAATATAGACATAAGATTGGTCTTGTTTTAAAGAAGACATTTGGCAGATTTTTGTAAAAGTGAAATACTTTAGAAAGTGAAACAGGAAAAAAGTTACAGAAGTTTGAGTTTATGAAAATGTAATTATTCATATTCTATATAAAATATATTTTTTCAAAACTTGTTGGACTCTAAAACTGCAAGAAAATGAAAGCCAAAAATCTGAACAAGTTGTGTTTCAAATTTTAGGTTGATATCTCCAAAAATTTGCTTTCAGTAAGACTCTGTTTGGGCGCAGTATCAAACTTTTTCACTATGTGACAACCAGACTCCATTACTGCCCATATAAGGGCGCCTTCGTTTCCATATATGTTTTGAGTGATCTGAACCATGTATTTCCAGAGTTTTCATACAATTATGAAGTAGACATCCTATTCAGAAGTAGTATGGGAAGTTTGGCAGATTTTGATATAAACACATAAAAAGAAGGGTTAACCCTTGTTAAGGGTTGTCAATTAAAATAAGTTACCCATAGTTCTATTGTGGACAAAAATGTCCATGTACAAAAATTGTCATTAAACTTAAGTCTGTGCTCCCAAGCATAACATTTTTGTCTCATTTTAAAGAAGACCCTTGGCAGATAATCGTTGAAGCAAAAAAAGTTTAACAAGTGACACAAAAAAGTTATGTTTTAAGTTTAATGTTAAAAGTTATGTTAAAAGTTATGTTTAAGTTTATTAAAATGATTCATGAACATTATTTTATATAAAATATATATTTTATGAAGCATGTTGAACTCTAAAACCGCTAGAAAACCAAAGCCATAAATCCAATAATAACTTGTGTTGCAAATTCGAGGTTGATATCTCAAAAAAAATTAGATATCAGTAAGATTTTGTTTGGGCGCAGTACCAAATTTTCCCCATTAGATGCCAGCAAAGCTCCACTAGTACACAGTGGTTGGATTTGTGATTTGCAGTACAGTAAAGGTTTTCTCTTTCAAATATTACACATACACACACACATTTTTTTTATTACACACACACACACACACATTCTTGTACATCTATCTTTATGAGGACATTCATTGACGCAATGCAATCTCTAGCCGCTTACCCTAACCTTACCCATCACAACTAAGTGCCTAACCCGACCCCTGACCCTAAACCGACCCTTAAAGGAGAACTCCGGTCAATTTTAAGATTGAGCTCATTTTTTTGTAAATTTGGTGTGCTGTCAGTACAGAGAACAACGACAAAAATCGGTGTTGCCTACACCGTGTTATCCTCTTTTTAAAATTTGCACTCTGTTGACTTCAATGGGGCAAGTTTTAAACCTGCTTTTAGCCTCTTAACATCCTTGATGTGTCATTACAAGTGCCCAGCAATTGTGAGTGATTCCTTCAGAGTGAACACGGTGAATCTGACTGCAGTAGATGTGAAAGATATGAATAAAAATGAAGTTAATTCAGCCAGCGCACATACCTGAATTTTCTTCCTGTTTTCGGTCGAAGTCCACAGTAGTCGATTGTCGAGTTCACGCGCATATAGGTTTAGTATCTATGATCACGCGCGTGAACTCGACAATCGACTACTGTGACTTCGACCGAAAACAGAAAGAACATTTTTCTTCATATCTTTCACATCTACTGCAGTCAGATTCACCCGTGTTAACTCTAAAGGAATCACTCAAATGGCTGGGCACTTGTAATGACACATCAAGGATGTTAAGAGGCTAAAAGCAGGTTTAAAACTTGACCCATTGAAGTCAACAGGGTGCAAATTTTAAAAAGAGGATAACACTGTGTAGGCAACACCGATTTTTGTCGTTGTTCTCTGTACTGACAGCACTCCAAATTTACAAAAAAATTAGCTCAATGTTAAAATTGACCGGAGTTCTCCTTTAACCTCATTATAACCTTATCCCTAAAACCAAGTGTTGACCCTCAAACAGGCCTTTAAAGGCTCTCAGAAAGTGAGGACCGGCCAAAATGTCCTCACTTTACTCTCTTTGTCCTCACTCCAATGGTCTAAAACTCAAACTGGTCCTCACAAAGATAGTTGTACAAGTACGCACACACACACACACAAACCGCACTCTGACATCCATACCAACACACCTACACAATTATAGCTGCATCATTTATCCAATTGGCTTTATAATATGCAGAAGCAGAAAACAGGAATAAAGCGAGTATTTGCATTATAGGCCAAACCTGAGAAAATGGCACCATCTGGTAAAATTTTTTACAAATTAAAAATTGTAAGCGTTGCCAACAGAATGAAAGCCTATTAACAAAGACTGCATCATTTAATGGCCCTGGGATTAAAAATTTCAGGTTTCAATGGGGAAATTTTGTCCTTAAGGTTCTAAGTGTAACTATTTTGTGTACCTAGTGTAAAATAGATTTATTAAAGGAAATTGGGGTGGAATAGTAAAATTCCAATAAAAATATACACCTGTGCCAAAATGTACGCAGTTGGCATTAACATAGGCGCATGATCAAAGAAACTAAACTGAAAAATACAAAAATGTCCATAAGGTCGCACAATGGTTAAGCTGATTTATTTTACACAGTTATAGTTATTGTATTGTTGTCATTTTCGTTTGTGTATTTTAAAATATTTTATTAAAATTCAATATTCAATATATATCTCGGTGAGAAGAGCACCACTCGACGAACAGGTTCCACTTCAAAGCATCAGCGCACCTCGTGGAGGGCGCTCGCACTGAAGGGATGGCTCACTGGGGGAAACGCATACTTGTGAGTTGCGACGGGAGCGTAGACCACCCTGGCGGTTGATGTTTGCAACGGCCGGTGTTGTTTGAACGGACCAGCACATGCTTACCTGCAGCAACGATCTGAACCGTCGCAAGGCAAGGTGTACTGCTAGCAACTCTAGGCAATTGATATGCCACTGCAGTCAAGGTCCCACATAGCAACATTGTGTCGGCCCAGATCTGGCTTACATCTGGCACACATCTGGCACACGTGGAAAGATGATCTGGTCCACATCTGGCACATGTGGAAAGATGATTCGGCCCACATGCAGTGTGGAATGACGGCCCTTGGGCGGCTCACTCCTGTTTTCCAGATCTGGGCCACAAGCAGGCCATAGCAATGCCACATGTAACAAGAGCAAAGAAATACACCAGAACTGGACCTTATCTGAGCCACAAAATCTGTGTATATTAAATATGGAGTCATCTCAGCCTTAATACACCTGTTAACAAGCAGAATCACTGAAGGAAAGAAGAGAACAGAAAAAGAGACGAGCAGAAACAAGAACTACAACTGACTTCAGCCACAGCCTTAGATGAAATCAACTGAAGAGAAAAGAAGACATTAAATCTGTGAAGATCTCAGCAGAGGAGGATTAAACAACTCAACAAACAGCATTACCAGCTTCACTTATTACTAACCAGACTGACTTTATTTCTGTCAGACGTCTACAAAAGTTTTTATTGAGAATTAACAGAGGCTTAACTCTAATGTGTTTCATTTGAAGTCACCATAACAGTGATTAGTGTTTCCATTAGTTGGGCTCTTAACTCTTATTGTATCTTTTGTCTCTTTTGGCCGCTGTGACTGTGTTTGTTAAACACTTTTGCAGCAGCAAAGAAAGCTAAAGTGAAATGAGATCAGGTGATGCTGGTTATCTGTTGATGGTTTTATAATCATCATGAAATAACCTGTTTCACTGATGTCTTTTGAATCTATTAATTGTGTTGATCCATTATTATATTCACATCACAAACCCTGTGTTACTGCAGCATGAGATCTAGCAAAATTATACCAATCAGCTACAAGATTTTAACAAACATGAGCACAAACACTTAACCCATGCTGACACACACAGAGTAATTCGACTCGGCGCAGTAAAAAGTCACGCCTGATCCTCTTCCCACTATTGACAGAAGTGAGAGGAAGAGGATCAGGCGTGACTTTTTACTGCGCCGAGTCGAATTACTCCCAAAAGTGCTATTCCGCCATACATTATAGTTATCCTTTTTAACCCGCTTAGAAAAGCACCACGTTTTATTTTGTGTCACCATACTTGGTCGTATAACTACTCGTGTAACTGTTTTTAAATAGGGAAAACGTTGATGTGTTTGGTCACTTCTAAATTCATTGCTGTTAGATACCGTTGAATATACTGGGCTAAGCTAAGTACTATCAGAGTGTCACCGCGCGCCAGAGCGATTGAGTGCACGCACTGAGATGAGAGAGGTATGTATCAACTCGTCTTAGTTAAGGGAATAACATAGTTTAATATGAAAAAACGGTGGAGTATCCCTTTAATTCATTCATATTGCAATGCATGCTGGGAGTTTTGTACTATGCTGGTACCCAGCATGCATTGCAGCAAGGTACTTTTGATTGTCACCATTGTTTAGATTCATGTGCTGATTGTTGATGTCTGTTACCCTGGAAATCCAGTGTTTTCGTAAGAGCACAAGTTGAATTTGCTCAGCGAGTTACTCTGGCGTCGCGTAATGATGCTCATTAAATATGCTCTTGTATCCAAGCTGCACCAATCACATTGGGTTATCTAATATAGGTGGGCCAGAGGTGAGCTAAACAGAAGATGAAAAAGTCTAATCTACCAGTTAGCTCTGCTGGAAGCTAAGCTAAGCGTATTGGGCTTGTTGTTGTGATTGGTCGTAGTGTTATCCAATTGCGTGCAGTGAGATTTTCAAATGCATGCTTGGTGCCGCCCCTCGAGCTGGCCGATTTTCATTAGTCGATGCCAGACCATTAATCTTTTAGATTTAGGTCTGGATTTCCAGGCTAGATGTCTGTGCTATTGTAGATTAACTTTTCGTGCTCATGTTTGTTAAATCTTCTAACTGATTGTTATAATATCGCTGAATCTCATGCTACAATAACACAGGGTTTCTGATGTGAATTTATTAATGGTACAAATCCTCCTCTGCTGAGATCTTGAGAGATTTAATGTCTTCTTTTCTCTTCAGTTGATTTCATCTAAGGCTGTGTCTGAAGTTAGTTGTAGTTCTTGTGTTTCTGCTCGTCTCTTTTTCTGTTCTCTTCTTTCCTTCAGTGATTCTGCTTGTTAACAGGCTTATTAAGGCTGAGATGACTCCATATTTAA
The DNA here is from genome assembly GCA_021554675.1 of Leuciscus idus. Classification (NCBI taxonomy): domain Eukaryota; kingdom Metazoa; phylum Chordata; class Actinopteri; order Cypriniformes; family Leuciscidae; genus Leuciscus; species Leuciscus idus. Next base: position 3,029,347 of record CM038640.1, on the reverse strand, counting down.
TTTACACAGATTTTGTGGCTCAGATAAGGTCCAGTTCTGGTTTATTTCTTTGCTCTTGTTACATGTGGCTTTGCTATGGCCCTCTTGTGGGCCGGATCTGGGATGTCACAATGTTGCTATGTGGGATTAAATCTGTGAAGATCTCAGCAGAGGAGGATTAAACAACTCCACAAACAGCATTACCAGCTTCACTTATTACTGACCAGACTGACTTTATTTCAAATTAAGAAAGAAGCCTGAAAAGGCAAAAAAATACAGAAAGTAAGCCTGTAAAAAGCCAAAGTCCTTTCATTATACAATAATTGCATATATTCAGACATTTTCAATACTTAACCCAACAGGCCCTTATCAGTATATATTATGTACTAAGTGAATTTCTGTCCATTGATGTAGCCGGCACCACCTCTGTAGCACACACGTTTCCCGGCTGCTCTCGCTTGTTGTATCTTTGGCCACAATGATGCCCACATCTCCCTATCAGCCTTACAGAGATCTTCGAGGAAGCCGATTCCAAGTTCTTTGCAGATGGTGAGATCCTGAACGCATTTCAGTGTTCATCATCAAATCAAATGCCCCATTGGTTTTGCCATGCTCCAGGTCTGCCTCTTCTCTATGGCCTAGGTCTGTCACCATGCCATGCTCCAGGCCCACTTCCACTCCATGTGTCTGAACCTCCATCCTCCCCCTTGTCCTTCATCCACCACCCTCCTGGTATTTTTTGGATTTAAATCTGTTTAAAGGTGCAGTAAACGATTTCTGGTAAACGCTGTTGATATTTGAAATCACTCAGACAAACACGCCCCGACCCAAAAGGACCACGCCCTATCTTACTGCCTCCACCCCACATTCAGGTAACACGCTATGCAACACAAGCAACGACTATGGCGGAATCTGCTGTGCCCTCTGCCCGAGGGTATTATGCATAGACAGTATAAGAAGTGGACAGAGCCATCTCATTGGAACTCAATTGAGACAAGTGAAGCCCATTTTTAGCGATTTTTTAGGACTTCCGTTCCTGACGCGCAGACTCAAACCGACTCAAACAGAGCTTGACGACATAGATGTGACGTGAGCAACCCGTCTGTCTTCTAGTAGCTGTGCCAAGAGAAATCTGAATCATTCCCTTCCGAAACTTGCAGAGACGGAGAGTGTGAGTAGGAGCTGTCCATGAGCTTGGAGCTGGAGAAACTTTTGCTAAGTATTCTGATTAATTATTTTGTCATTTTGCCTCCACGTCCCCCCGATTGCCCGCGAGCTTCTCCTCCTGTCCATACGGTAATCTCTCTACTGTGCGACAGAGAGTCGAATGGTTATGACGCAATCGTTAGCCTATTTTTACAAAAACTGCTTCTACGGGGCCATAACATAAGCTACAAGGTAATGGAGCATTTTATACATTGTCGTGTTTCTTTAGAAATAAAAAATTTCTTTAAACGCCTCAGATGTAAAGTTATTCGCTGTCAAAGTGACGCCAAAATGAATGGGAGTCAATGGGATGCTAACGCAAGTGAAGTTCTGCTACAAGATCGTGGCACGCGGCCGGCTTCAACTTCCGGTCGACTTCCTTCCCGCTTGGTATTATGTCATCAATAAGTGAAAGCTATTTGTGTTACTATGATAATTCAGGACAGGTCGAATGTCTAATTGTTATTTAGCTCCTCTACTCCTTCGATGGCAAAGTCATCCCTTCCATCCCAAAAAACTAACACCATTTTCACGAACAGCTCTCTACATAACATGATAGTCCAAGTAACTAAAATATTACAATTGTGACAAGATTAAGGGGTTATAGTGACCACTAAAAGGGGAACCAAAAGAAAAAACATACAGGTCCTTCTCAATAAATTAGCATATTGTGATAAAGTTCATTATTTTCCCTAATGTAATGATAAAAATTAAACTTTCATATATTTTAGATTCATTGCACACCAACTGAAATATTTCAGGTCTTTTATTGTTTTAATACTGATGATTTTGGCATACAGCTCATGAAAACCCAAAATTCCTGTCTCAATAAATTAGCATATTTCATCCGACCAATAAAAGAAAAGTGTTTTTAATACAAAAAAAGTCAACCTTCAAATAATTATGTTCAGTTATGCACTCAATACTTGGTCGGGAATCCTTTTTGCAGAAATGACTGCTTCAATGCGGCGTGGCATGGCCGTAATCAGCCTGTGGCACTGCTGAGGTGTTATGGAGGCCCAGGATGCTTCGATAGCGGCCTTAAGCTCATCCAGAGTGTTGGGTCTTGCGTCTCTCAACTTTCTCTTCACAATATCCCACAGATTCTCTATGGGGTTCAGGTCAGAAGAGTTGGCAGGCCAATTGAGCACAGTAATACCATGGTCAGTAAACCATTTACCAGTGGTTTTGGCTGCATTGACCCTGCCCTTGATAAAACACAGTGGACCAACACCAGCAGCTGACATGGCACCCCAGACCATCACTGACTGTGGGTACTTGACACTGGACTTCAGGCATTTTGGCATTTCCTTCTCCCCAGTCTTCCTCCAGACTCTGGCACCTTGATTTCCGAATGACATGCAAAATTTGAGCAACCACTGAGCAACAGTCCAGTGCTGCTTCTCTGTAGCCCAGGTCAGGCGCTTCTGCCGCTGTTTCTGGTTCAAAAGTGGCTTGACCTGGGGAATGCGGCACCTGTAGCCCATTTCCTGCACACGCCTGTGCACGGTGGCTCTGGATGTTTCTACTCCAGACTCAGTCCACTGCTTCCGCAGGTCCCCCAAGGTCTGGAATCGGTCCTTCTCCACAATCTTCCTCAGGGTCAGGTCACCTCTTCTCGTTGTGCAGCGTTTTTTGCCACACTTTTTCCTTCCCACAGACTTCCCACTGAGGTGCCTTGATACAGCACTCTGGGAACAGCCTATTCGTTCAGAAATTTCTTTCTGTGTCTTACCCTCTTGCTTGAGGGTGTCAATGATGGCATTCTGGTCAGCAGTCTTACCCATGATTGCGGTTTTGAGATATGAACCAGGCTGGGAGTTTTTAAAAGCCTCAGGAATCTTTTGCAGGTGTTTAGAGGTAATTAGTTGTTTCAGATGATTAGGTTAATAGCTCGTTTAGTGAACCTTTTCATGATATGCTAATTTTTTGAGACAGGAATTTTGGGTTTTCATGAGCTGTATGCCAAAATCATCAGTATTAAAACAATAAAAGACCTGAAATATTTCAGTTGGTGTGCAATGAATCTAAAATATATGAAAGTTTAATTTTTATCATTACATTATGGAAAATAATGAACTTTATCACAATATGCTAATTTATTGAGAAGGACCTGTATATTAGGAGTGTAATCTCACTTTTTGGATGCACTTTAAGAGCCAATGCTTGAAATGGGAGGTGGAGGAGGTTCAGATGTTCCAAGCTTATAATAATAATGCAAATGAGCAAACAAGCGAAAATGACAAACAAGTATATTCAAGCAAGATAGCATCTCATAGTTCCATGAAACACAGCAAAGCCAATGTTACTCATGTATCGAGAAGAAATAAAGCAACCACAGCAGATATAAAGCAGCTCTGCAGAAAACACCCTTACGGATGTATGATCAATATATTATGTGGTGTAAACATACTGAAAAATGTATGAAATAATATATTGCGTTAATATAATGTTATATATTACAATATATTGAATAATAACATAAGGAATTGCCGCTTTTCATATATTGATCTCTCAAGATCTCAGCAGAGGAGGGGTAAACAACAAAAACAGCATTACCAGCTTCACTCATTACTAACAGTTTGACTTTATTTCTGTCAGACGTCTACAGAAGTACTTATTGAGAATCAACAGAGGTTTAGATGTTGATGATTTATTGAAAATATTATACAGTTATGATGAAATTTATTTATAAACACCATGATGGAGTTCAATGTTTGCTTTAGTTGGGCTCTTTTGGCTCTTGAACTTTGACCATAAATTTTTCTCTGGTTGCTGTAACTGTGCTATGCCAAAAATGCTTAGTTTAATTGTTGATGATTATCCCCAGAATTTCTCTGAGTCACGGATCACTTCCCAAGATATCAAATCAAATATGTGTTAGTTCATAAAATAAAATTTAAATATTTTAAAATAAACAATATATTACTATAACAAAAGATCAATCATTGTTGTGGTAATAAGATTTATTTATTTTTTATGCAGAAATGTGTACACATTAGACACATTAGAATTTCTTCTATAGTCACTTTTGCACGCATTGCAGCATGAACATGTCACCGTTGTTGAGATTCATACGCTGATTCTTGATGTCTGTGTGTGACTAAATACCACAGTAGTTCAAAATGTTTTGAGCACAATGTGTTAAAAAAAAGAGATCTGGGATCCAGAACTTCTGTAAAAGTCTGACAGAAATAAAGTCAAACTGTTAGTATTAAGTGGAACTGGTAATACTGTTTTTGTTGTTTACTCCTCCTCTGCTGAGATATTGAGAGATCTGTTAGTGTTTAATGTTCTGTTGTGTGAGTTGTGTGGGTCATCATTAAGCTGGAGAGTAGAGCTTCAGTCCAGCAGAAGAGCACAGAACATTGAGACTATACTGGATGTTGCTTTATCTAAAAGGCATTATTGAATATATTGTAATATATATAACAGAATATATTAATGCAATATAATTTTTTTCAGTATTTACACCATAAATATATGGCAATATATTTTTGTTCCATAAGGGCAGTGATGTCATCATCCAGATCAGTTCAGTTCTCATAGTGTCAATGCAGTCAGATCAATAATATTGTTGAATATTAAGTGTCACCAACTAAGAAAGCCGCAGGCAACAGGGGCAAGGAACCCAAACTCCTTTAGGTGACAGAAATTGAGAAAAAAAAAAACCTTGGGGGAACCCAGGCTCAGTCGGGGGAACAGTTCTCCTCTGGCCAAATTAACCAACATGGTGTGATTATGATTTCAGGCTGCATCACAAGTCTGATTGCCGACTGATCATTCAGAATATATAATCCAGTTCCTTTTGCATGAGGATTGGGATACATCATACGCTGGGGGTTGAAGCTGGCCATAGGGTCAGAGGACTTCGACAAGGTCTTCACAGGGGATGTGTCTCTAAGGCTTGTCTAGTCATTGTGGTCTCTGCTAACATTAGGTTTGCCACCCATACCGTAAAATACGGGATCATCCCATATTTAAAGGTAAAATGATGAGTTCCATATGAAATCACTACGGGACGTGATTTGTCCCCTATTTTTCATACACGCAGTTGAATAAACACAAAGATTTTGCAGTGTGGAGAATACTAATAGCAAATATAAAGAAACCAATTTCACAAGTAGTAGAAAAATGGGTTGAGAATGGGTTTCCCTTATTTTGCCACAATGAAGGTGGCAACTCTAATTGATAGTCAAATGTGTTAAAATGAAAGATAAAATTACATTTTCATAAATTTATGAAAGGCAATTACTGTAAATAAAAGATGAAATTTCAATAAGAGATGAAACCAGATTTAAAGTCAACAAAAAATATGCTGAGTGAGAGTAGTACTAAGAATTTTGAAAATGTACCAATTATTTGTAAAAATAGTAGAACCCCAATTCCATGCAATAAAATGAAGAATTTGTGACTTGAAACTTGAACCTTTATTTAACTGACAAAAGTACAAAGAAAAAATGTCCAATGTATTCACTGGCCAAATTAATTGCATTTTGTAAACACATTTTGATTTTGATGGCTGCAACATACTCCAAAAAAGTTGGGACAGAGGCAAAATAAAAGTGAAAAGATTACAGAATATCTAAGTTAAGCTGTTTTGAAACAGTCCATAATAAGCAGGTGAACTGGTAAGAGGTGAGGGTACCGTGAACGAGTGCAAAAGGAGCATCCACCAAAAGCTCAGATGGGTCATGGCTCACCACTTTGTGCCAAATTTCATGAGAAAATGTTCAATGCGAGACTGTTCCACAGAGTCGTTTACACGCGCTCTTTCATCTCATACCTTGTAGAACCACCTGTTAAGGTGCAGAAATCTTTTGAATTACTAAGCTATATACAGTATATGATCCGTATATGTATATGATTTACCATGTATAATTTTGTGAAAAGATTCAGGGAGACCAGAGAAATCTCAGTCCGTATAGGGTAAGGCAGGAGACCTTCGAGCCTTAAGATGGCATTGCATGAGTAACCATCATGCTACTGTGTTAAATATAGCCACATGGGCTTTTCTACTTTGGAAAAGCATTGTTGACTTCACACAATCTACTGCTGCATCAAGAAAAGCAACTTGTTACGCAAGGAGAAAGCCATACATCAACTTTATGCAGAGATGCCGCAGAGTTCTCTGGACCCGAGCTCATCTCAGATGCTTTAAAAGACGTTTCAGCATGTTTTTGGGAAAAACGGACATCGAGTTATCTGGTCCAAAGATGAAAGGGACTATACAGAATTTAATTAGTAACAGGTGCAAGAGCAAACATCTGTCATTGTATGGGGGTTCAGCAGTGAAAATATGTGAAGGTACCATTATGTGGAGGAGTAAATAGAGACATATACTGCCATCAAGATGACATCTTTCCTGGGAAGAAAGACACGACACACTCTGATGTAGCATGTGCAGAATGAGGCCTGGCTTCATACGTCAGAGTGAGTGTAGACACTACACTGTAAAATGGATGTGCTTGACTGGCCTATACCTGCAGTCCAGATCTGTCTCATATTGAAAATGTATGGCCCATCATGAAAAGGAGAATCAAAAAAAGTTGACTATGGACTGCTGAGCAGCCGTCTTCCTGATGAGAGATTAGGCAAAAAATCTACTTGGAAACCTGTAGCAATTAGTATCCTCAATTCCCAACTGATTAAAAAGTGTAATCAAAAGAAAAGGTGATGTGACACAGTTGTAAACATGCCTCTGCCCTAACTTTTTTTGAAGTGTGTTGTAGCCATCAAGTTGGTCAGTGAAAACATTGAGAATCTTTTCTTTGTACTTTTGTCAGTTAAATAAAGGTTCAAGAGAATGAACAAATCACAGACTCTTGATTTTATTGCAATTTACAAAATGTCCCAATGTTTCTACTTCTAGAAATGGGGTTGTACTGTACCAAACTGATTAAAAACCCCTGTAACTGGAGAATTGCACTGCTCTTTATTTCAGAAGTGCTACAGTATGAGAGTATTACTGTGCTCACCACAGGTCTGTCTCTGTGTGTGTTCACTGCTTCAACTTTCAGGAAAATGGACTCAACATCACAGCCTGGAAACACAATAGAAAAATTTATAATTTTACGATCGAATTGATCTTTATGTAAAGAGTTATATTGCAGAAGAGAGTCTGACCATAGGCAACAGGAGTGAGTTTCATCACTGTGTGCAGAGGACACTTCAGATAAGGCAGCTCATCTAGAGGGACGTCAGGGCAGAGCAGTAGTTAAAAAAACTCTGTTCAGCCAAATTTACATGTACAAGAAGGAGGAAAACTGTAAATATCAGTGATCGGCAAAACGTTTGTGAACTAACTGTATTTCTGCATTGATTACTGATGGTCTGTTCAGCTAAGTCACAATTATACACAAGCACAATCTGACTTACAACACTCAAGCAGTTTTTTATTGAAGACCATAAACTATCATTATAATAATTTACAGTGCAGGCTGGAAAAAGTAAGCCTAACCCCTGAATTGAACAATTTGTAGTTCTTTAGCAGCAGCAGCAGCAGCACAACTTCAACCAAATCTTTCCTGTAGCTGCTTATAAAACACCACATTGAAGATGAATTTCGTAACACCCCCCCTATAAAACAAAACAAATACTTTCACTTCATCAGTATTTCTTTGTTTTTGTCTGTCATTTTCAATGCTTTGTCGAAATACTGACATCGGGGTCGCCCTTGAGAGCCCCAAACACCTCCAGCGTATTCAGAAAAGGCCAGTGGCGTGTAGAATTTGCAGAGCACGCCCCAGACATATGGGTATATAAGGCAGCCTGCACACACACACTTCAGCTTTGTTCTTCAAGGTCTCTTGATTCTAAAGAGAAACAATTTCCATCCACCTCTGCAAAGAGACAGTAGGTGCTGGATCGTCGGCACAGAACAGTGCTCTCCCTCCAGTGTGTGCAGAGAGCTCCCCTGGGTGGTGGGTCAGCAGCTTTCCGATAGAGGCAATTTCCTTAATAAAAGAGCAAATTCCCCTAAAAGAGCTGCACGGCGGATCGCGTCTTTTTAAAGATGCCTGAGGGTGAGACAGAGGCTGATGCAGAGTTGCTTTCCCGGGCAGCCGTGAGCATCAGACTTAAGTGGTCTCCGCCGCCCTGTCCCGAATGCTAGATCAGATGCTATGGCTCAACCTCGCGGAGATGTGGGATGTAGAGAAAGTGCGCTTTCACAATCTCCCAAGGGGGCCTTTCGGGTCCCAAACACACGATGTTCATGGCCCTCGTCTTCACGATGGTCAGACATCGATAGAGCCTGTCCCTCCAGCTGAGACGAACAGCTTTACAGCCTCTACTTCATTGAACCAAATAAAGGAGGTGGGTTCTAAATCGTCCTCTAAATTGCAGAAATCATGTTCTGAGTGAAAAATAAATACTTAAAAAATAAATACAATTTTGCAGTTTGTAGGGTTGGGGGTCTTTTGCTGTTACTCTTAAAGGTCCCATGACATGCTACTTTTTGTAGGCTTTAATATAGGCCTTAGTGGTCCCTAGTACTGTATCTGAAATCTCTTTCCAAAAATTCAGCCTCGGTGCAGAATTATAGCCACTACAAGCCAGTCCCAGAATGAGCTTTCTTCAGACGGGCCGTTTCGGTGTCTGTAGCTTTAAATGCTGATGAGGAGGAGAAAGGCGGCGCAAGGTGGAGGGTGGGTGTGACCTTGACCATCTTGCGCAACGGTACCATGCATGTTTATGTTGGATATATTGCAATGGCACGAAGACACGCAGTCGTTCAAGCATTTCAGTTTGACCCAGAATCTGATCCAGATAGAGAAGCAACGGATGAAGAAGTTGCAACTCAGCGGCTCCAGCAGGACGTTTCCGAATGGTTAGTTTAAAATATTATGTCTGGATACGGTACTTTATTCGGATGGTTTACAGTTATCATCATGTAGCTAACGCTAACCTACTGTTGCCTTTTCATGAGAGATCTGTAACGTCTGTAATTTATCTTATTACAATTACATCAAGCTCTGCGATCTTGAAATGCGGATATCGCGCGCGCCATATAACCAACAGGAAAACGGTTATCCAAATAACAAAGAAGTGTACAACACTCGCGTTACAGTGTGTGTAACTTGATGCTGTCTACCTTTACATTAGCGCAAGTAACTGCATAGCTAATGTGACAGCCACATTCTACGTGTAAGAAGCTAGGTAACCATAAACAGTAAAGCAACACACTTATATATAATAGTTGACTTACTTGTCCGAGGTGTGTAGCTGAGCCAAAGAGAGTTGTTACTGATCCAGAATTTCAGACGTTCAGCATACCCAGCTCTGTATTGACCCTTCGGTGTTCATTTGTACATCCAGTTATTGAGCAATTATTATGCTTCGCTCGCTCACAAGCCATATCTCTCTCGTGGACAAACTAAAATCGCGCGTGCGCGTTCCTACATCCTCGTTACCTCATTTTCTCATGGGCGGAAAATATTCTCTGGGCGGGCAAAGCAGAGAAAGGGGAGGTAACATTTCTCCGTATGACGTCATAAGGAGGAGATTTAAGATCAGCCCGGTTGAGCTTCCATTTTCTCAAAGGCAGAGAAAGATAGCAAAAGCTCGATTTACACCGATTAAAATGTCTAGAAACTTGGGGACCATATACAGAGTAGGGGAACTCATATTAATGTTAAAAAACCTCAGAAATTGAAAATTTCATGTCATGGGACCTTTAAGTTCTTCATCATCTCTTTCAGGATTGCCTATTGGACTCAAATGCCCACTCTTAGTCTTAGGGAGAGCAGCAACAGTCCTGAATTTTCTCCATTTGTAGACAACTTGTCAAACCATGGAATAACAAACACCCTGTAATGCAATGTCTTAGCAATGCTGTTTTCTTAGACACAAATGAAAATCACAACACTTTTTATGAGTAATCAATGCAGAAATCCAGGGCTGCATTTCCCAAAGCATTGTGAGCCAAGTCCATTGTAGAGACCATTAGTTGCTGTGGTTCTACGATCTACTTAAGCTTACAATGCATTCGAGAATAGCAGGGTTTGCTAACCTTTTCTGTAAAGCTCATGTATTGGAGTAAATGAATGTTCCAGAAGTTTGTTCCAAGGTTTCACTCTACCTGCACTTTTGTCCAGGAAGTATGCCAGCAGACAGCGCATGACAGCCTGATGACATATGACCAAAACATTCTCCTGGCGCTCAAGCTCCATGATTACAGGCTCCAAACGCTGAACCAGATCCTCGTAGGACTGAACACACAAACACACACACACACACAAGCACTGAAGTACTAAAAGAAGGATACAAATATATAACCTTTGTGTTTAATGTAAATTGAATTGATTGTGGCATTTCTTTGTTGTTTAGAATCCAGTATTCCCGTTCTTCTTTTGTCTTTTATGAGTTCAGTAAATGACTCTTCTGTCCAAACATACCGCGCCAAAAACTGTTTCCATTGCAGTTTTGCGAAATATTCCTTTTTCGAATTGCCTGAAAAAACACCTCAAAAGTAAAAACTTGTTTGCCATATATGGGAGTTTTTGCGACATTGGCGTGTTTCTATTGGTCGTATATTCAAGTCGCAATTTAAATTTGCGCAATTTGTAGGGTAATGGAAACACGGCTAATATAATCTTCAGGAAGGCTCACTGCAAAACCTTTATCAGTAATGCACTGACTGACAGCCTGTGCAACATGCAAACATAAAAAGCATCCAAAAAAATAAAGATATAAAAAATGTAAATCTCCCATCGCTATTCAGTATCAGCACCCTTGGAATGCTGTTTGGGCAATCAAAATCAAGGTCCAAAAGTGTCCTTTCATACATGGTAGCCCAGGTGAGTTTGAACAAAGTCCCTTTAAGGGCAAGTCACTGCCTTATTCTTCTTGTCGCTTGCCACAATATACTCACCTCCCCCTTTGGATAGCGGTACCGGTATTTGTCTTGGTCTCTGAGTGCAAACTCCTCAGGAAAGTGATCTTGAATCTCTTCGTACATCATCTCCTCACACACACCCTGCACATGAACACATCATGACATATATATATATATCATTCAAAATCAAACACACTCTGCAAAAGAACCAAAACAAATGGCAACTGTGGCTTTTACCCAGTGGGCACTTCGGTCAATCTCATATGTGCAACTAGAAACAGAACTTGACTCACAGCATCAATCTCATTCAGTGCTTTCCATTGCTCATATGGCACTCCAATCGCCTCCGCAGTCTGGATTGTTCTCCTCATGTGACTGGTCCAGATCTTCAGGTCCAGGATGTACTGACCCCTGATGTATGTCCCTAGAGCTGCAGCAAACTGACACAAATAAAAAAAGTGTGTCCCAAATCATAGTATGTTGAAATAAGTATTTCAAAGATAACCTGATTGTCTAAGATTTCCAGGGGGAATTCTGAGTGCAGATCAACTCTACCTTAGCTCCTCTCTTTTTTTCAATATAGTCTTTACATTTCTGCTGTTTACGTGTCACAGTGTGTTTGATCTCAGAATATGTCTTCACTTCCGTGCTGACAGGCAGGACATCCAATTTTGTACGCATCTTGCGGCCACGCAGGAGTTTGAAAGGTGTAGCCGCTATGGTAGCATATACCCACATAGCAACATTGTGACGTCCCAGATCCGGCCCACATCTGGCACATGTGGAAAGATGATCTGGCCCACATCTGGCACATGTGGAAAGATGATCTGGCCCACATGCAGCGTGGAATGACGGCCCTTGGGCGGCTCACTCCTGTTTGCCAGATCTGGGCCACAAGCTGGCCATAGCAATGCCACATGTCAGCCAAGAGCAAAGAAATACCAGAACTGGACCTTATCTGAGCCACAAAGTCTGTGTATATTAAATATGAAGTCATCTCAGCCTTAATACACCTGTAAACAAGCAGAATCACTGAAGGAAAGAAGAGAACAGAAAAAGAGACGAGCAGAAACGAGAACTACAACTGACTTCAGCCACAGCCTTAGATGAAATCAACTGAAGAGAAAAGAAGATATTAAATCTCTCTCAGGCTGAGATGACTCCATATTTAATATACACAGACTTTGTGGCTCAGATAAGGTCCAGTTCTGGTTTATTTCTTTTCTCTTGGCTGACATATGGCATTGCTATGGCCAGCTTGTGGCCCAGATCTGGCAAACAGGAGTGAGACACCCAAGGGCTGTCATTCCACACTGCATGTGGACCAGATCATCTTTCCACAAGTGCCAGATGTGGGCCGGATCATCTTTCCACATGTGCCAGATGTGGGCTGGATCATCTTTCCACATGTGCCAGATGTGGGCCAGATCATCTTTCCACATGTGCCAGATGTGGGCCAGATCATCTTTTCACATGTGCCAGATGTGGGCCGGATCATCTTTCCACATGTGCCAGATGTGGGCCAGATCATCTTTCCACATGTGCCAGATGTGGGCCAGATCATCTTTCCACATGTGCCAGATGTGGACCGGATCATCTTTCCACATGTGCCAGATGTGGGCCGGATCATCTTTCCACATGTGCCAGATGTGGGCCGGATCATCTTTCCACATGTGCCAGATGTGGGCCGGATCATCTTTCCACATGTGCCAGATGTGGGCCAGATCATCTTTCCACATGTGCCAGATGTGGGCTGGATCTGGGACCCATCTTTATGTTGCTATGTGGAAGTATAGGTAATTTTGTAACATTTTGAGCCAGAGCTGCCAGACAGTAAAAGTAAGTGAAGGCTCACCAGGGCATGGCAGGAATGGAGCCGGTAGAGGAATTGTAATCGACGCAATCCTCGTTGCCAAATGTGATGTTTGTACATCTTGTAATAAAATAAAGAAGCAAGCACAGACACGAGTGTGTATTTTCTCCCTTCTCTTTACTACTCTTCTTCTTTACCTTTCTTCCACTGCCATCTAGTGGCTACACAATAACTCTGCAGACATAACAGTAAAGATCTAGTAAATGTCCCCTTATCAAAGAATTGTGGTTCGGTTATAATAAACAATAATAATAATTACTTAAAACATCATCAATCCAGGATTCATTCAAAGCCTGAAAGTCCTGCTCAACACTCTTTCCATTATTTTAGATTTTAGATAAGATTTACGCTAACCTTCTTTCCTTGTGTAGAGAGACCGGAATCACCTCCGATACGCCCCAAAATGTTGAGTTCACTCTCTCCATGACGACAGAGGTAGATAGTGCGAGGTGTGACATGGATGTTCATCAGGTAGTAGACGATCCTGCTCTGAATATGATCCTGAACCTGATTCACTAGGTACCTGCTGCCCACGTTAAAGATCTTAATGTATGACAGGTTCCTGTGGACACACAGAGACAGGGCAGTAATGATGAGGACTTCCACTACAATCATGTCAAACAACAGATGTTGGTCAAATTCGTTCTGCACTGTCCCTTGCTGTAAAATAAGGCCAAATTCTGACAGTATCATACCATTTTCCTTTACAACAGTAATATACCGTAGAAAACAGTCCATTCTGAGTAATATTTGTCGTTTTCGAGAAAATAGTCTACAGGAATATACTGTGAATCAACAGTGCTCAAAGTCGACACTCAGTGTGTCCAAAGCACTCCCTATTCCCTCATTCACTATTCCCTACATTAGTTATCTAGTCCACTTGACAGAGTGAATGAAAAGAAGTGAGTGAATTCAGACACTGATGAACACCTGATAAGCAGGTGGACCAGATCATGGAGAATAGAGAAACACAGGAACTACAACACTAATGCTCAACAACCACCTACATATTCACTGAGTTATCTCACCGCAACACTGCGTCAATGTTACTTTTTACTCTTTGTAGTGTGGATTTCCCTGTGGGGTTGAAAGGGTTAACAGTGCAAGTTAAAAAGACACTCCCACGAAATGTATTTTAACAGTAATAACTTAACAGTAAGGTATAAAACACTGTTGCTAGTTTAGTTTTTTTTTGTTTTTTTGGGCCACCATTGTGCTGAAGAGTAGAGCCTGTGCTTTAGTCTAGGGGAAGATCTACAAACATTATACTGCATGTTGCATTTTTTAAAGGACAAGTTTGGTATTTTACACTTAAAGCCCTGTTTTCAGATCGTTTCTGATGAAATACAATGGTTAAGACTGAACTTTGGACAAATGCTGCTGTCCCGAGAATTTTAGGTTTTTGTGTTAGCACCCCCCCCCCCCCCCACCTTAACAATGGCTGCATAGGTGCACTGGAATAATCCTTCCTAAAACGCATTAAACTTTCGTTTACAAAGACGTGAAACTCAGAGTGGTCAGGGGTGTTCACTGATATGCTCACACAAAAATCGCTGCAAAAGATGCTTTCCAACAGGTTTTATCGTAGTTTTTGTCCAACTCCATTGACTTGTATAGGACGTGCTGTGAGACCGCAGCACCTTTACGGTATTACTCCGCCGCTTCTTCTTCTGCTTCTTCTGTGTGTTCAATGAAATGCCAGTGGTTTGCTTGCAATCCGATTGTTAAGTCTGACGTCACGCGTGACGTTTAGCCTTTTCCGGGTCCGAGCGCTCCTCTCGTCCAGAAATAACAATGGTGGAACCTGTAAATTTATTTACGACCACGTCCTTCTTAGTGAGGCACCCTTGGCGGTCAAAAAGGGTTTAAATTCCTTTAACACCAACAGAGTGGTTAGTGTAGCTCATCACTCAGGTGGCATAATTAAGGGTAGAGTCCAGGCATCAATGAAAAAGAAGATTTACGAGGTTGAAGTGAGTTAGCTCGGGACACGGGACACAGCACTGCGGCATTGTAAAAACACTCAATAATAACCAAAACACTAGCGAAAGCGGTAGGTAGGTAGAGAGGACCTGGACTTTGGACCCGGAAAGAGTATTATCGGAGAGTGGTTACGTCACGACTTAACAACCGAATTGGCAAAGGTGCATTATCACCACCAACTGGGCTGGAGAGTCTATTATTCAAGCTCTCAACGGAAGAATGTACGGGTGTGAGGCGTTTGGAAAAATAGGTCCACAGTTTTACAACGAATGGTAAAACACCTGTTTGAAAGCATCTTTTGCAGCGATTTTTGTGTGAGCATATCAGTGAACACCCCTGACCACTCGGTGAGTTTCACGTCTTTGTAAACGAACGATTTTTCCAGTGCACCTATGCAACCGTTGTATAGGTGGGGGGTGCTACCACAAAAACCTAAAATTCTCGGGCCAGCAGCATTTGTCCAAATTTCAATCTTAACCATTGTATTTCATCAGAAACTATCTGAAAACAGGGCTTTAAGTGTAAAATACCGAACTTGTCCTTTAATGGTCTCAAATGAAATAAGTTCACAGTAATACTTTGCTCACATTATAATAAGTGCAATATAAATATTAGTTAATACGTTTAAATGACAGTTGGTCAATTAAAGAATTAAAGAAATAAGTTAACGCGAGTTTTAATTTAGTGCATTTTACAGTTTTACAGTGACACTGTAAATTAGTGTGTTGCCAGTATTTTACAGTAAAAAAGCCTGGTAAGGTCTAACAGTGTGGGTGACAGTGTTTCACCTGTCTTTGTCATCATCTAACGGAACATATGCGAGTTTGTAGCAGTCTATTCTCTTGAGGAAGTCCGCCACTGCCTCCTCTTTATCACAGTCAGCGTAATCAGGACTGCTCAGCTTCACTTGCTGCAGATACACACAGAAAACAAAGCTTTTACAGGATGTAGAGTGTGAACAATACAGTACAATATTCCAATACAGACAAACTCCTACAGACTGTCAAGAAACTACCAGATAATAGTTTCATAATTATGCACCTCAGTAAAAAGAAACTCAGTCAAATAGATTAATACACAAAGATCAATAATCCTTAAACAAGAAATAAATATATATTTTAAACACATCATGAAATAAATCTTATTACCTTGATGTTTTCTGCGATGATTTCTGGGTCATCACAAAGAGACTCAATAAAAAAGACCTACAAGAAGGATAATTTAATTTCAATTTAAAAATGATATATTGAAGAGATATTTTTTAATCCATTTCTAAAGATGAAGTATTCATTTTGATGAATATTGACTCATCAATTCACCTGTTTCACTCACTTTATAGCCGTTCTCTTTAGCAAAGGTGAGAATCATCTCTCTACGTTCTCTTGTTGTGTTGGTCGCATCAAACACCTGTAAGAAATTTCATTTCCAAAACTGGCTTGATTATCATAGAGAAGTCATTGCAACATTTGAGTGAAGCACATCCTAAGCAAATGGTCATCACTTGTAGACTGGGAGTGGGTGTGAACTTCATTAACATACAGACCACATCGGTTACAACAGGAGCAAATTCATTTACAAGTCACGCCAGATCCTGACTGCTTTTCTTTTGGTTCCTTGCCACTGTCGCCTTTTTCGCCTTTTGCTTTCAGCTTGCTTAGCTGGGGATATTTAGTTTAATCTTCAACAATAATATTTATCTGCCTGCATTAACACATGAGAACTGAACTGAGCCGGACAATGACATCACGGTTGTCTCCAGAGCGGCTATATATGAACTAAATGAATAACTTTTTTTTTACAACAAAAATTAACCATCACTGATCTATCTTACTTAAGCTGGACTTTGATGCTATTTTCTTCAAGACACAAACGTTGTTGCAATATTTTCTTGTTATCTCTGTAAAGCTGCTTTGAAACAATCTGTATTGTAAAAAGCCCTATATAATTATTTATGTCCTTTAATTAATTTATTAAACTAATTAATGTTTATAATTACCTTTATAGGTGACTTGACTTGACTTGACTATAATGTGTTATATATTACAATATATTGAATAATACATAAGGAATTGCCGCTTTACATATATTGAAAAATGTATTTACAATATATTTACACTGTAAAATGTAATTAGTTGAGTGTACTTAGAAAATCAATATAGATGATTTATTGAAAATAATATAATTTTACATTCACCGTTATGGTGATCAGTGTGTGCTTTAGCTGGAAAGCAACTAAAGCTCTTCTTGCAAGATTAAAGGGATAGTTCACTTTGAAATTAATTTTTGGTATGTTTTAGCTTACCTCAAGGGCATCCAAGATGTAGATGTCTTTTTTTCCGCAGTAGTTTCAATTTTGATATTTTTAGGTCAAACCGTTCTTGTCTATCAGTCATATAATGCAGGTCGAAGGTCACTGTCTCAAAACACAAGCACAGAGTCCAAATTAAAACAATTCCCCGTCGTCCAAATTAAACAATTCCCCATCGTAAGTACACATTGATGGCCTAAGACACGAAACGAGCGGTTTGTGTGAGAAAACGAACAGTATTTATATAGTTTTTACCTCTTATACACAGCCATGTCGAAGTGATCTGATCTGACGTGTACGCAGACTGGTGCATAGATACATACACTAGATGTCGCCTTAAAGACATTCGTTCCAATGAACTGCCGTAGACAAGGCGACATCTAGTGTATATATCTATGCACCAGTCTGCGTACACGTCAGATCAGATCACTTCGACATGGCTGTGTATAAGAGGTAAAAACTATATAAATACTGTTCGTTTTCTCACACAAACCGCTCGTTTCATGTCTTAGGCCATCAATGTGTACTTACGACGGGGAACTGTTTAATTTGGACGACGGGGAATTGTTTTAATTTGGACTCTGTGCATGCTCTTTGAGACAGTGACCATCGACCTGCATTATATGACTGACAGACAAGAACGGTTTGACCTAAAAATATCAAAATTGAAACTACTGCGGAAAAAAAGACACCTACATCTTGGATGCCCTTGAGGTAAGCTAAAACATACCAAAAATTAATTTCCAAAGTGAACTATCCCTTTAAAGCTTATAAAGACACTATGATTATTTGCTTTTTCAATTTCAGCCTCACCATAATTAAAGTTAATTTTTCCGCCACAATATATATGTTAGTTATTTTAAATTTAAATAATATTCACAATATTACTATTTTGACTATGTTTATAATAAAATAAACAGCCTCGGTGAGCACAAAACACTCAAAAACATTTAAAAAATGTTGATTATTTCAAACTTTTTGGCTGGTTATGTATAAAACATTACGCATTAATCAGAAACTACTGTGATAATACTTATGGCCTTACCAGCTGCTAATTGTTCAGAAACAGAAAAGGTTAAGTTTCTAATCACAGCTCTTCTAAATTAATCAAGATCAGTAGAAACGTCAGTAACTATTGTCCGTGTTCAGATGAGCTTGTGTGTGTGCTTGTCACTTACTGCAACTTGTCCATGATCCTGAGTGAAGTAACAACAGACGTCTTTCAACGCCGCCAGTGCACACGCTCTAAAGCACACAATTTACAAGAAAAAGAAAACAAAAATACAATAACAAACACACACACACACACAAAACATATATGTACAATATCATTTGTTAGTTCTGGTGCTCAATCATATGATTATCCATGTGGTGTTCAATGAGTACTGATATAGGGCGGATTTCAATCGCAAATGAGCCTCCCTATGCCTTACTCACTACAAGGGGCAGACACTTTCTGCAGGTTACATTACGTCACTTGCTGCTGGAGCAGTTTTTATGAGTGAGTCCGTCACAGTATCATTACAAATAGACAATAGACACATTTACAGGCAAAGTTGTGTCTAAAATGTAAGTTACTCAATGTAAACTTCATTTTTATTTAACTCTGGCCTACGACCGAATTACAGCAGCGCGTCCTTTAAGGAACGGAAGTATATTATATATTTATGATCAATATATTATATGGTGTAAATATACAAGAAAAATTATGAAATAATATATTGCGTTAATATACTGTGTTATATATTACAATTTATTGAATAATGCACAAGGATTTGCCTCTTTCCATATATTGCAAAATATATTTACAATATATTTACACAGCAAAATGTCATTAGACGAGTGTACGTCGAAAGCGAATGTTTTACCCAAAGCTGGTTCTAATATAAAAACATACAAAAGAGAATCAGGACAGTGATAAACTACGCATTTATTTTTATTTATTAAACTTAAAATAAAATAAAAGCATCAAGTTAAAGAAGTTAATAAATCTTGGGATGAGATCTGGGACTCAGTATAATTAATGATGACTGTGACATCATCAATAAGTACCCAACTGATTATTTCTCACTGCTTTTTTTGCCATAACGACTGTTTCTTAAATACACAGTTACAGCAGCCAGAGAAAAACTAACATGATAAAGTCAAGAGCCCAACTAAAGCAAACACTGATCTCCATAATGGTGACTGTACAATTATAGTATTTTCATTAAATCATCAACATCTAAACCTCTGTTAATTCTCAATAAGAACTTCTGTAGACGTCTGACAGAAATAAAGTCAAACTGTTAGTATTAAGTGGAACTGGTAATGCTGTTTTTGTTGTTTACTCCTCCTCTGCTGAGATCTTGAGAGATTCTGTTGTGTGAGTTGTGTGGGTCATCATTGAGCTGGAGAGTAGAGCCTGAGCTTCAGTCCATCAGAAGACCAAGAAACACTGATGATATGCTGCATGTTGCTCTATTTAAGTGGCATAAATCTATTGCAGTCATTTCTATTCACTTTTTTTAAGATGATTTTATTTAGTTTCAGTTTAATAAATAGAAATAAATACACAGTCTATCATTGTCTTAGCACTTTTTTCACTCTTTTCTGTATTTTTACAACTTTGAGTAAAACATCCTTGAGAAATTTAAGGTAATTGTTTTCCTCATGTTTTCTAAGTACACTTAATGACATTCTACAGTCTGAATATATTGTAAATATATTTTTCAATATATGAAAAGCGTCAATTCCTTATGTATAATTCAATATATTGTAATATATAACACAAAAAATATTAACACAATATATTATTTCGTTACACTTTATTTTAAGGTGTCCTTGTTACAGTGTTGCAATACTAGTTATATATTTGAATTATTATTCGAGCAACTACATGTACTTATAGGGTTAGGATAGGATTTGGTTGAGGGTTAGTTGCATGTAATTATCCATAATTTACTGTTCTTACTATGGTAAGTGCATGTAAAATATGTAACAAGGACACTGTAAAATAAAGTGTTACCATTATTTCATATATTTTTCAGTATATTTACACCATAAATATATTGATCAATATATTTTCGTTCTGTAATGGTGAATATTCAGAACAATAGCATAATTGTGAGTGTGATATTGCTTTTATACAACAGTTCCATAAACAAGAACTTAATATTAATTTTGGAGAAACAGCACTCTTTCTCATGTGATATTACATAAATGAAGCACTGTTGTGTAAAGTGTTTCTCACTTGCGAATCTTCATGGCCTCTTCGTTGTCTGGGAGGAAGAATTCGTAACTCTTATAGGTGTGAACGGCATCCCTTCGGTACTGTCCAACGTTAAACACTGTTAAAATAGGTTCACATCAGTGACTGTTTAGTGCAAGAAATAATGCGCTATGATTTTATTCGGTCTACAGAGGCACATATTACAAATACATCTTTTAAGACTTATGTTCTTTAAAGACTACTCAATTTGGAAAACAACCAAAACATTTAGCCAAAGTTGCCCAATTAACATTGAAAATGCCAAAAATGACCATATTGCCAATAAAAATGTACAGAGTTCAATATATTGGACTGCAATGACCTGTATTGACCAATAAGAGTACAACAGAAACATACTAGTGCCTAAATCTACCAATAGCCTTGACATTTTTTGTTTTTACAGAGAAAGGCTAGTCGCAACCAGCGTTCCGACGTGGCGACCGTCGTTCTCATGATGACCACCCAAGAACGCCATCTCAGCTTATGCCCAGGCATGTGAGACAGCAATCGTGGCCATCAGATGAGGACAGGAAACGACCACATCCAGAAATGCATGGAGAGAGAGGTGTCTTTAAAAAGACGCTCGCTGTCCGCTTGCTCTTTTAGGGAAAAAAACTCTCTCTTAGTGCTGAAGCGCACAGGGGAACAGTTGCTGCAAGACCAACTTCAGGAAGTCTGCAGCGTGCAAAATACTATTTTAGGAGAACTTCAATGTATGCAGAGAAAGCTCTTTTAGAAGCGACCATCGCTGATGAGCCGTCACACACACTCACTGAAGAGCTTCTTCCTAGTTTGTTGCACACACTCGAACGATGATTGCTGAGCACAATCATGAGAAACACTTGGCTTCAAAGCGAAAGCTTGAACGAGTGGTTAAAGCACGCTTCCTTACATACCCGTCTCACAGGGAGTGGTTGACGATGGAAATCTCACTCGCCAATGTCCATTGGCTTGTTTTCTTTACCACTCAAAACTGGCTATTCGTCAGTTCACTTCTGACGTAACGTCGAACGTGACTGACTGAAAGGGAACCACAAGCAAAACAACTTTTTTTTCTTGAGTGCTTGAATGTCTGAGGGCAAAGTTAGCTTTTTCAGCAAAATTGAATGGTTTTGAGTGGAGAGCTTCATTTTGATCTGAAAATAGGAAGTTTGGGGAATTAGGTGAGAAGTTAAGGATTTGTGTTTAGAGTTTTGAGAAAAGGAAGCATAATTTCAAGAAATGTGTTTAAGCAGCAATCAAGAAAAACTGTATTGTGTGAGAAGATTTTGCACTTTGATCAATTGAAATGTTTGTATAATGTTTCCATGAATAATAATTCTCACCCTTGGTGGGAACGCCAATCCAGTTGAGGTAGCGTGTGAGTTTCTTCGAGATGTAGGTCTTTCCACGGGCAGGAAGACCAACCATCACAATCATGGTAGGAGAGTTGGTGAACTGTGGAACTGATGCTGAAACAAGCACACACATTATGTCTAATTAAATAAATAAACCCCATGAAAATTTCATACACATTATATTAATCTAACATTTAATTTCAAACTGACGCATCATTTGATATGGTTTTACAATGCATTTCTTTAACTGATCTCTATGGAGACAGAAGCCATGTTTACACTCCCACTCATTTATTCAAGTTATTATAAGTTATTCATTTTACTAAAGAAACAGTAGTGTCTCATGTATCAGGCGTTTGTGTGTGTGTGTGTGTGTGTGTGTGTGTGTGTGTGTGTGTGTGTGTGTGTGTGTGTGTGTGTGTGTGTGTGTGTGTGTGTGTGTGTGTGTGTGTGTGTGTGTGTGTGTGTGTGTGTGTGTGTGTGTGTGTGTGTTTGTGCGTAAATGGCAATGAACTGGACTCCAGAGAGGTGAATAACCCAGAGGACACAAACCATCATACACTGTCAAACTAAAACACACGCACACACACACACAAAAAAAACCACTACAAAACTGATTTTTATCACAATTACTCACATAACAAAAGTATTAGAAAAAGTATTAGGAAATATTCTCTGTATGATTTTATTTTAAAGCATTTTCACTATGCAATATGCTTTTTTATCTATCAATTCCATACTAACTCTCACTTAGGCAGTGACTACTTAGGCAGTCTCTTAAAAATATTTTTCAAGGTTTTATGAAAAAGAGTTTATGGAGGTTTTATGTAAATTGTATTATAGCGCTTTTTACAATACAGATTGTTTTAAAGCAGCTTTACAGTGATAACAGGAAATGAATGTTTCTTTAGACGTCTGACTTACAGCCTCTTCTCTGTCTCAGCCTGCTGCTCATCCACGGCACCCAGATCTTCTCCAGAGGATTTTGTGTAAGTTCCATTTGTGAGCGATAGATATTTATTCTGTGTAAGATATATACAGGTGTGTATGATAAATGCACAAAGTGACCAGTCAAACTGATGTCTTCTCTAATGTATGTGTAACCTTGTCCACTTTAAGGCAGATGTGTTTACACTGGTGAACCCTGGTATAGAGGCGCATCCAGCACCTGATTACACACGTTACACACAACAGCCTATCAATATTCACTGCAAAACAAGCATGATCTGAATATATTATGCAACTAATAATCATTAAAACAATTCCTCCTTTCCATCACCGAAAGGCAAAAGCCAATTAATCCAGAATACCCAGAAATGTGAATGACGTTGCTGACAACAAAAAATCAATTAAATCAAATAAATAAATAAATAGTACGTGGAGGATTTTACAGTTTTTCTCGATTGCTTAAACACATTTCTTGAAACTATGCCTCGTATTCTCAAAACTGTAAACACAAATCCATAATGTCTCACCCAATTCCCCAAACATCCTATTTTCAGGTCAAAATGAATCTCTAGACTCAAAACCATTCACTCTTGCTGAAAACCCAAACTTTGCCCTCAGACAGGACACACAAGCCCTCAAAATCACACACACTACAACATAGTCTAACACACTGGTTAAATACATTCAAAACAACATTTCCAAAACTGGTAAGTTATCTTGCTTGTGGTTCCTCCCCTCACAAACTTTTCACATGATGAACACAAAAGACACAACCAATGGATACATTGGCACATTTTTATTACAGTTTTTGCCCGTTGCTTGAACACTATAGACCCATGCTTAGACTAAAGTAACACAACTTGAAGCTTTTGTTACCATACCTCAAACACATGTACCCATGTGTATACCTTAAACAAAAGCACTGCTTTGCACTCTAGTTGCAGTTCTGCAACACACTTACTCCTTTATACAACACACTTGGTCCTGCATACTACACTCTATTTCATACATAAGACACTTCGTTCAAAAATGAAATCTCAGGGTGCCATTTGGAAAACACATGTATCCAAAATACAAAACACATCAGGTAATTGCAACCACTCAAATACACACCTGAAGGCACATACTTGCAAAACTGAACACCAATCAGCCAGCTACAAAAAGTTAGTTTTTTTGTTACAGAGAATCTTGGCCATGGATGGAGCTGCACAGCCTCATGAATTCATTTTCATTGATGAAGCTGGATTCGACCTGAGCAAAACAAGACGACGGGGTCATAATGTAATTGGCCAAAGGGCAATTGTGCACGTCCCGGGGCAGCGCGGGGGAAATATCACATTGTGTGCCGCCGTAAGCCTTCGATGGCTTCTGCATCATCATGCAAAACTAGGTCCATACAATAGCCAACATATACTAACATTTCTAGATGCTCTCCATAATATAGTTGTACAGACCAGATCAGCCCAGGTTTGTAGTGGTATGGGATAATGTCAGTTTCCATCGGGCTGCTCTGGTCCAGGCCTGGTTCACCAACCACAATCAATTTGAAGTGGTATACTTGCCCCCTTACTCACCATTTTTAAACCCTATAGAGGAATTCTTTTCGGCTTGGAGATGGCGCGTATATGACCGCCAACCACATGCCCGCATGCCTCTTCTGCAGGCAATGGAACAGGCCTGCGGCGACATTCAGGTGACAGCAATCCATGGATGGTTTTGACATGCAAGGGGATATTTTCCCCGGTGCTTAGCGGGAGAAGACATTGCTTGCGATGTCGATGAGGTCCTGTGGCCAGACCCCAGCAGACGGCGGGATCCATGAGCCCACGTATGCACAATTTCTGTGTTTACAGTATTGTGTTTTTTTTTTGTTTGTTTTTTTTGCTTTATCTGAATTCATGTTACTGCAATGTACAGTGCTGCAATGTACAATATTGAGTAGGCCTATTTGCTTTTTTGGTTGTTTGAAAATGTGCCTCCTGAAAATATGCCTTCTGAATAAACAGTGAAAATCAAAGACTGCAGTGTTTTATATAAAGTAGACTACTGTGTTCCCCCTGATCTGAAAGTGTATGCATATGATGCAAGTATGTGTCATTTTGTCATCAGAGTTACAGTTTGACAAAGGAATGTTAGGTTTTGATAGCAGAGTTTAGGTTTTGATAGTAGAGTTTCAATTTGACACAGATGTGAATGGTATATTTCCCAGTGTTGTGTCATGTTTTACTTGTGTGTAGAGTTTTGGCACAATGAGCGAAGTTTTGCAAAATGTGTTCAAGCAACGGGCAAAAACTGTACAGTAATTCATGTACTACACAGTACAACACACACACAACAAAACAAAACAAACAAACTTTTTTATTTTATTCTCTCCTCTAAAAATGTTTTTATATTTTCTTACAGTAAGATGTGTGTGACCATCATATGACAGTAAAAGAGCCACACAAACCTTATTCTAATATGAAAGTGTATTGGAATGGTAAAGAGTGTTGGTCGTGACAGGAGAGCCTCCACTCAAGGAGACAATATGATGAACACATCTAAGAATGTTCCACATATGGTTGAAATACCATCATTGGCCTAGAAAGATAACATTCTGGGAGTCAAGACTATAAAGGAGGAAGGATGCCCTCCCTTCACTGTCACACTCTGTGTCACTCTGTGTGACTGTACGACTGCTGGCCTTTTCTTGCAAGAAAATAAACCTCATCAAAGACTATTGGAAATGTTTGTCTTTTATTCAGTGATAGAATTTTGTTTGCCACCACTCCTCCCTGAAGGTTCTCCAGGCGACGGTAAAGCAACTCAAATTTGGCCTTACTCGTAGCCCAGCCTCCCTCATAGTCATACCATTGATAAAGACATGGGCAACTTGAATTTCATCTGAGACTGCTTGTCTTCTTGCCCTTGCCCTTCCTTCTCCTCCTCCTTATCCCTCCTCCATTTTTCCTTCATGTCTTTCTGGATCCATTGTTCCAAAACTCAATAAACTGATTTGGGCCCTTTTATCTATCTATTGAAGGTTCTGATCGATGTGTGTTAAATTTTGACTCTTAGTGTTTCCACCTGGGTAATTGTGTGCTAACTGAGCTGAAGCTGTGCTGACTTGAGTGAACAATATTGAATGCTAGTGCTTTATACATGACAACATGGTCTAGGCAATGAGAAACGAAGGGATTTGTGTGTAGAGTTTTGCAGTGACAGTTCAACAAATCTGACTCATGTGTCAAAACAGGGAATAGTGTTTATAGTTTAGGGAAATGGGTGTGCTTTCTGATAAATGGCATTATGGTTTTGAAATTTTAGTTCAAAAGCCTGGTTATAGTGTTTAAGCAATCGAGAAAAACTGTAATACATTGTGATATTCAGAAACTGGTTCTGTCTAATGTGTAACTTAAAAGTGGACAGGTGGTCTCTGTCTAGAAGTCTGTTTGCCCTCAGCCATCTCTGATTTATCCAGAACACATCTGTAAGAAGACACCACAGCTCTGCCAGTACAGACACCTATTTATTTATGTGTGTGTGTGTGTGTGTGTGTGTGTGTGTGTGTGTGTGCGTGCGTGCGTGCGTGTGTGTGTGCGTGTGTGTGTGTCAGTATGATAAAGAGATTACTTTTGCATACATTTAATTTATTTAAAATACACTCATGATAATATGCCTGTAATGCTTTCATTATATTCTCAATCAAATACAAATAGAGAACACGTCATTGACTGAACACAACCACTCAAAAATGGCTTTAACCTGTTTCAAATGATGCCCAAAGACAAGAAGAAGCACTGATCACGTTTACTCCTTTGATTTTTGTCCCTTTCAGTATTGTATACTGTAGTACAGTGCATTGTAGGCTGTATACTGTACAATGAACAAATTGTATGGCCCTGAACATTGTGCTCTCCATTTGTTAACAGCACTCAATAGATTTTGACTGGTTGCAGGTTCATATCAACAAAGAACAACAATTACAGTATCACAGAGACAAAGGACACGTTTGTGAGATGCAGGGTACAGTACTGTAGAAATAGGGGTACAAGGAGGAGAGAAAAAAATTGCAAAGAGCAAAGCAGAGTAGTAATGTCTGATCAATTTTGAGCTACTATGATAGAACGTTTTCGTTCATCAAAAGACAATGACGGAAAAAAATGAAATTTGTTTTGAGATTTAAAATGTACTTTTCCCTGAGAACTATATGTTTTGAACAATATTTTCTATTTTTTGGTGTATTGTTTACTGACTGCTTGATAGTGTATATCATTTTGATCACTTTGTCTATGATTTGAGAGCAGTGTTTGCTTTTGAACACAGGTAAAACTGTTTTGAGGCGAAAGTTTCATTTTGCAAGAGGAGTCAGAGGGTTTGTGAATAGTGCTTGAAGATGAGGTTTTGTGTTTAATGTTTTCAGAAAATTGAGCAAGGTTTCAGAAATTGAGAAAAACTGTAATACATAAGTGGTATACAAATGTACACATCTGAAGTATCATCATCATTGGAACATCTCTGCTAAGTGAACATTGCATACCTCTAAGCAAAATATAACTCTACCAGTTCTCTGCTCAGCACACAAGTACAAACATGTGACTTCACAAAATATATTATGAAATTATAAAGAAAATGAATAAAAAAAAACATAAAAAAAAAAAAAACATTAAACAGTACATTTTTAGTCTTCAGGCGGACTGCGGTAAACCTCAGGATAAACAGAGAGACTAATATTAGCGTAGACGCCATTCTTCTTATGATGTAACGAGTACATCAGGATTTATGGGAAGTGTTCCCGGTTCCGGCTGACCTAATCTATGCAGCCTAACATTGAATTATAGAAGTCTATAATGCGTTATGTGTATGCTAGGTCAAAGAGATGTGTTTTTAGTCTAGCTTTGAAGTTGTGTCAGATAGATAGCAACCATCGAAACAATGATAAATCAATGTTAATGTGTACATTTTTATTTGAGTTTATGATTCTTGATCTTTGATAATTTATTGCAAAGAAAGACAGAAACAGAGATAATCAGGTGCAATAGTTTTCAGCATCATAATTCACTAATCTTACCACTGACCAAAAGTGGTAATTCGTTATTAATTAGTTCTATTCACAAACAATACTTTCTGGCCACAGATCAGACTTTCTGACATTTTGATTTTTAAAATACATTAAAGGAAAAGCATTATTTAAATACACATGCAGACATCAAGAATCAGCATATGAAACTCAACAATGGTGACATGCTTCATGCTGGGATCCACCATAGTATAAAACCAGCATGCATGAAGCATCTCACCATTCACTGTAAAAAAAAATTACATCCCCAAGTCAAAAATTTCTAGTGACTGATAACATCTACATTTTTCAATTTAGTCTGACGTATTATTTCTCATTGAGCCAATGTTAACAGACTATTGCAACAAGAATTGCACTTGGGCCAATTAAAAAATTTAGATGTGACCAGTCACTAGAAAATTTTGACTTTCTTGATGTATGTGTGTCTAAAACAGAAAATTATTGCTTTGCAATTTAATAATAAAAATTCTGATCATTTGATCAAGGCCTCAATGAAGGGGATTATGTGAACAGAAAGGGGGTTCACAATGTAAATGTGCAGCCCAGTTACTACTGTGATTCTTAATATTCCAGATTAGTAATATTATATCAAATTAAATAAGGCATTTGACTAAAATCTTCCATATCACAAATGTGAAAGCAAAATGGCCAGGATCTGTGCATGACTTAAGAATGTTCAGAGATTCACATTTATGCACATTTATTGAAAGTGGTAAGGAAAGTTCCACAATTAAATATCAAGTTCACTGTATTACATACACTTATGCTGATCCTAACAGAACTGCATTTCTTCATAGGTGATTATGACATGTTCCTGCAGACAGGTGTTTTATGACCCCATTCCCTGACCCAAACCAGTTACAATGCAGCTCTAGCCAGGACAAGGGCACACAATGAAATGAACTTTGGCTAACTAAAGGGAAGATTTCAGTGTCTGAAAAGTCTGAGGGTTGCACACCTGACAGGGCCTGTGACATTGTTGCATGTGCCATATTACACAACATTGCCCCCCCCAAAAAAACACTTTTCATTAAATGTTTAATAAAAGACAAATATGCTTAGTTCCTTGAGTTTTATTTCAATTGTTCTTTGTAAAGAAAAGCCAGTGTTCAAATGCCTGCAACAAGAGATATTAGACACATGCCTCATGCAACAAATAAAAAGGAAAAGTTGTCTATCCACTGCCCACCTGTAGGCCTATGTCTCCTCTGTCTGTGCAGACTCTTCTGTAGGCCTTTCTGTAGATGTGGAATCCTGCAACTTATATTGCTGCCATAAAGCATACAAGTATAAATGAAGTAAAGTTCTTTATGCACTTGCAGGTAGGCTAGTTCCTCCATATGACAGTTATCTGAGAGGGTTTATTCACTGTCCAGTGCAATGGAAACAAATGGACATTACAAAGTCTTATACTTTCTTTCCTTTGGAAAGTTAGAAAATGTCCACTTACTGCACATATTTCAGCCACCACTTTCTTGGGAACAGATACAAGTGTTGGTGTATTATGTAAAAGTGCACAAAAGAGGAAAACACAATGTCATTACAATGAACTATACACTCGGGAAAAATGTGATCAATAACTCATGGCAAAATATTTTACATTAACATAAGTTTATCAGTTTTCACTTTCACAAGTCAAAGCAATTCATCATTACTCAAGATTTAACAGTTGAAATTACTATACGGACTTAATTTAATGCAGCAAACATTATTTTATAGTGTAGGCTACTAAGATATTTTTCTTGATTGTTAAATAAATGGTTGTCTGTTTATAAAAGCAGTGCCTTTTATAAAAGAGACTATAATATAACAAAAAATTACCATTATGTAGAACATTTTTGTACTTCACTTTTGTTTGTTCCCATGTTCTAGTGTGGTGACTGACATTACAATGCCAATAGCAGCGTTGCTGATCAATGTTTCTACTATCGATACATATCCCCTTTTAAACCAGCGCATGAACGCGCAATTATCTCAGATAACTCAATCCAGCTATACTAATCATATCCGGCAAGTGTGTTCGAAGAACCGAGTTAGCCAGATCATGATTAGCATGATGATATCATCTTGGATGTGTCATTTGATCTCGGATGTACGAAGAACGGGCCCCAGAAACACACATAAAAGTCAAACCGTCCAACTAAAGCAAACACTGAAGTACACACAAATACAGGTCCTTCTCAATAAATTAGCATATTGTGATAAAGTTCATTATTTTCCATAATGTAATGATAAAAATTAAACTTTCATATATTTTAGATTCATTGCACACCAACTGAAATATTTCAGGTCTTTTATTGTTTTAATACTGATGATTTTGGCATACAGCTCATGAAAACCCAAAATTCCTGTCTCAATAAATTAGCATATCATGAAAAGGTTCTCTAAACGAGCTATTAACCTAATCATCTGAATTCACGAATTAACTCTAAACACTTGCAAAAGATTCCTGAGGCTTTTAAAAACTCCCAGCCTGGTTCATTACTCAAAACCGCAATCATGGGTAAGACTGCTGACCAGAAGGCCATCATTGACACCCTCAAGCAAGAGGGTAAGACACAGAAAGAAATTTCTGAACGAATAGGCTGTTCCCAGAGTGCTGTATCAAGGTACCTCAGTGGGAAGTCTGTGGGAAGGAAAAAGTGTGGCAAAAAACGCTGCACAACGAGAAGAGGTGACCGGACCATGAGGAAGATTGTGGAGAAGGACCGATTCCAGACCTTGGGGGACCTGCGGAAGCAGTGGACTGAGTCTGGAGTAGAAACATCCAGAGCCACCGTGCACAGGCGTGTGCAGGAAATGGGCTACAGGTGCCGCATTCCCAAGGTCAAGCCACTTTTGAACCAGAAACAGCGGCAGAAGCGCCTGACCTGGGCTACAGAGAAGCAGCACTGGACTGTTGCTCAGTGGTTGCTCAAATTTTGCATGTCATTCGGAAATCAAGGTGCCAGAGTCTGGAGGAAGACTGGGGAGAAGGAAATGCCAAAATGCCTGAAGTCCAGTGTCAAGTACCCACAGTCAGTGATGGTCTGGGGTGCCATGTCAGCTGCTGGTGTTGGTCCACTGTGTTTTATCAAGGGCAGGGTCAATGCAGCTAGCTATCAGGAGATTTTGGAGCACTCCATGCTTCCATCTGCTGAAAAGCTTTATGGAGATGAAGATTTCATTCTTCAGCATGACCTGGCACCTGCTCACAGTGCCAAAACCACTGGTAAATGGTTTACTGACCATGGTATTACTGTGCTCAATTGGCCTGCCAACTCTTCTGACCTGAACCCCATAGAGGATCTGTGGGATATTGTGAAGAGAAAGTTGAGAGACGCAAGACCCAACACTCTGGATGAGCTTAAGGCCGCTATCGAAGCATCCTGGGCCTCCATAACACCTCAGCAGTGCCACAGGCTGATTACGGCCATGCCACGCCGCATTGAAGCAGTCATTTCTGCAAAAAGGATTCCCGACCAAGTATTGAGTGCATAACTGAGCATAATTATTTGAAGGTTGACTTTTTTTGTATTAAAAACACTTTTCTTTTATTGGTCGGATGAAATATGCTAATTTATTGAGACAGGAATTTTGGGTTTTCATGAGCTGTATGCCAAAATCATCAGTATTAAAACAAAAAAAGACCTGAAATATTTCAGTTGGTGTGCAATGAATCTAAAATATATGAAAGTTTAATTTTTATCATTACATTAGGGAAAATAATGAACTTTATCACAATATGCTAATTTATTGAGAAGGACCTGTATATTCAATAAAACATCAACTACTAAACCTCTGTTAATTCTCAAAATGAAAAACTGATTGTCCTTTTTTGTTTGCAGTTGATTTCAGGCTGTATGGCTTTAAGTGATGTTGAACCATAAACACATTGTAACATTGACTCAATGCCATTATCATTGATTTATGGATGAAATGTAAAAAAATGTCAACATTAATTGCGGGAGCAAAAGAGATGTTGATTCAATCCATTCTCGAATCTCATCCCCAGTTAAATCCCCGGTGTAAAACTAACAGCACTCAGTGTTTATATGGCCACCAGCGGGTGTTAGAAGCAACACCGGAGCAGTGTTAGAGTTAAAGTGATTCACTGAGTGATGATTGAACATTAGTGATGAACATTTGCTGTTAACAAGCAGAATCACTGAAAGAAAGATTCACTGTTTTAAATGTTTGATGGGCTCTTGATCCTTGACTTTTTAACATTATTATGACCGCCGCTAGCGTAGCTAGCGAAAGCGCGGTCATATAGGGATTGTCAAAGTTTTTTTTTTTTTTTTTTTTTCGTCACCTTACTGAATTTTTCGTCAACGATACCAGGGACACCGAAGCACCGGGGAACATGAAATTTGGTGGGCATGTAGCCCCACTAGACTTCTAAGGAAAAATTTCGTTTGGTCCCCGGGGGCCACTCCCCCCCCCGCGCTGGGCCCCCCCAAACCCCCAAAAATGCAGTTTTTCCTAAATAACTACCTGAACCGTGGCACCGAGGATGAAGAAATTTTTATGGTATGTTGGTCTACTAGACTTTTATGGAAAAATTTCGTTTGGTCCCCGGGGGCCACTTCCCCCCCCGCGCTGGGGCCCCCTTAAATTTTTCGTCAACGATACCAGGGACACCGAAACACCGGGGAACATGAAATTTGGTGGGCATGTAGCCCCACTAGACTTCTAAGGAAAAATTTCGTTTGGTCCCCGGGGGCCACTCCCCCCCCCGCGCTGGGCCCCCCCAAACCCAAAAAAATGCAGTTTTTCCTAAATAACTACCTGAACCGTGGCACCGAGGATGAAGAAATTTTTATGGTATGTTGGTCTACTAGACTTTTACGGAAAAATTTCGTTTGGTCCGCGGGGGCCACTTCCCCCCCCGCGCTGGGGCCCCCGTAAATTTTTCGTCAACGATACCAGGGACACCGAAACACCGGGGAACATGAAATTTGGTGGGCATGTAGCCCCACTAGACTTCTACGGAAAAATTTCGTTTGGTCCCCGGGGGCCACTCCCCCCCCCGCGCTGGGCCCCCCCAAACCCCAAAAAATGCAGTTTTTCCTAAATAACTACCTGAACCGTGGCACCGAGGATGAAGAAATTTTTATGGTATGTTCGTCTACTAGACTTTTACGGAAAAATTTCGTTTGGTCCCCGGGGGCCACTCCCCCCCCCCGCGCTGGGGCCCCCGTAAATTTTCCGTCAACGATACCAGGGACACCGAAGCACCGGGGAACATGAAATTTGGTGGGCATGTAGCCCCACTAGACTTCTACGGAAAAATTTCGTTTGGTCCCCGGGGGCCACTCCCCCCCCGCGCTGGGCCCCCCCAAAACCAAAAAAATGCAGTTTTTCCTAAATAACTACCTGAACCGTGGCACCGAGGATGAAGACATTTTTATGGTATGTTGGTCTACTAGACTATTACGGAAAAATTTCGTTTGGTCCCCGGGGGCCACTTCCCCCCCCCGCGCTGGGGCCCCCGTAAATTTTTCGTCAACGATACCAGGGACACCGAAGCACCGGGGAACATGAAATTTGGTGGGCATGTAGCCCCACTAGACTTCTACGGAAAAATTTCGTTTGGTCCCCGGGGGCCACATCAACCTAGCCCATAATCACTCATTTGTGATTTGCGCCCCTCCCATAAAAAATGAAAATGCAATATTATTCTGCTTTAATCGCCCCTATCTTCAGTGGAGATGTTCAGAACTGCACCATATTTCATGTGTATGATTAACTTGACATCCTCTGGGGGTATCCTCTGCTAAGTTTTGTAGAATTTCATCCATGGGGGGGTATAAAATAAATTCATTTATGTGCACATTTAGTGACTGTACACTCATCGGCCTGTAGATGGTGCTGTTGAGCGAAGGGTTGCTGGTTTAGGATGATACTGTCACACACACACATGCAGGAATACAAACAAACGCAAGCATGCATACACACTGACATCCACACGCACAGACACACATACAAATCCACATGCACAGACACACACACACAAACACACACGCGCACACATGTACGCACACATACATACACGCACAGACACACAGACACACACACAGACACACACATACACAAACACACACACATACACACACACACACACACACACACACACACACACAGACAGACATGCACATACTATTACTTTTTTTAGGTATATACATAAACACGCAATACAGCCAAATTACTCCACGTCATTTATTTTTGTGGAAAGCCAGTGCAGGCCTGAGCGGCGGTCATATTTTGTACCGCGATGCGGTACATCTAGTTATTATTATGGTTGGTGTAATTGTGTGTTTGTAAGGCATGTTTGTTATAGCAAAGAAAGCCCAGAATCAATCAATATGATCTCACTCAAAGAGATTTGATCATATGGATGATGTGTTGTTTTTACATTAAACAGCCCTGTGACTTTTTAAGCGTTTAGACCATATAACTGATGCATCATTCAGACACACACACACACATCAAGAATCAACATATGAATCTCAACAATGGCAATCTAACAGATAAACAGAGCTTTGAACATCACAAAGCAAGCTACTAAAAAGTCACATCAAAAGAGCAAAAAGAAAATAGTCAAATTAACAGAAATTACTAAGAGAATTCAGCTCATAATTTATTCATGCCGCAATGCATGCTGGGAGCCATGGATTAATTTTGATTGGTGCACCCAGAAGGCACTGCAGCATACTTTTCTATTCTCACTTACTTCTATTGTCACCATTGTTGAGATTCATACACTGTAAGTGATAGAGTAGATCAAACCAACTTTTGAAAATCCTTCAGATTAAGATTCTTAGGGCTGTTAAAATCAACAAGATGAATTTAACTCACCACTAAAGTCAGAGCTTAACACTGAAAAACATTAATGAGGTTAAAGGGTTAGTTCACCCAAAAATGAAAATTCTGTCAGTAATTACTCACTCTCATGTTGTTCCAACCCCGTAAGACCTTCGTTCGTCTTCGGGACACAAATTAAGATATTTTTGATGAAATCTGAGTGCTGGATCACTTCTCCATAGGCTGCTAGGTGGCCCAAACTTGCTGGCCCAGAAAAGTTATTAAAGAGATCGTTAATATAGTCCAAGTGACTACAGTGGCTCAATCTTAAGTATATCAAACGACGAGAATACTTTTTGTGCGCAAAAACAAACAAAAATAACGACTTTATTCCACAATTCATTTCCTTCTCTCTGGGCCTCTAGTTGGTTCACGTAGTGTTTTAGCGCAGCGCGTCTGTGTTATACGTCATCACGTAGGCTCACTATTGGCCGATGCTGGTCATGTGTGTGATGCGTGATGACGTATAACACAGACGCGCTGCGCTAAAACACTACGTGAACCAACTAGAGGCCCAGAGAGAAGGAAATGAATTGTGGAATAAAGTCGTTATTTTTGTTTGTTTTTGCGCATAAAAAGTATTCTCGTCGCTTGATATACTTAAGATTGAGCCACTGTAGTCACTTGGACTATATTAACGATCTCTTTAATAACTTTTCTGGGCCAGCAAGTTTCGGTCACCTAGCAGCCTATGGAGGAGTGATCAGCTCTCAGATTTCATCAAAAATATCTTAATTTGTGTCCCGAAGACGAACGAAGGTCTTACAGGGTTGGAACAACATGAGGGTGAGTAATTACTTGGGTGAACTAACCCTTTAAACCATAACCACCTACAAACGACCCAGATTCTTTTCTTAGCTTTCTTTGCCATAGCAAACATGCCTTATAAAGCCAGAGTTATAACAGCCAGAAAAAAGCTAAACTAATAAATCAATGGTCCAGAGCCCAACTAAAGCAAACACTGATCTCCATAATGGCGACTTAAAAACGGACTCTTGACTCTTTCTTTCAGTGATTCTGCTTGTTAACATCAAGTGTTCATCAATAATTGTCAATCAACACTCAATTAATCACTTAATTATCTCATTAACTTTTACACTGCTTCTTGAGCGTGGACTCAAAGGCTACGTTCAGACTGTCAGTCCAAATTAGATTATTTGTGTATCTGACTGGATCAATCAAAGACAGTCTGAACGTAGCCAAATAAACTGAGCTAATTTAACACTGGGTTTTTGCTGTGTTAGTGTGTCTGAAGGTCTTGATTAGCTGGTCCAGATGTGTTTAGGTTATTTATTAATTTTATTTATTTATTTAGCTAAACTCTGCAGGACAGTGGCCCTCCAGAAACAGCATATCAGAATGATTTCTGAAGGATTATGTGACACTGAAGACTGGAATAATGATGCTGAAAGTTCAGCTTTGCATCACAGAAATAAATTATATTTTAAAGTATATTCAAACAGAAAACAATTATTTTAAATTGTAAAAATTCACAATAAATCACAATATTACAGGCTTGATGAGCGTAAGAGACTTCTTTCATGGCATTTTTTTTTTTTTTTGGCTTCTATGTAAGAAGTAAATATAGTACTATATCATTT
The DNA here is from genome assembly GCA_021554675.1 of Leuciscus idus. Classification (NCBI taxonomy): domain Eukaryota; kingdom Metazoa; phylum Chordata; class Actinopteri; order Cypriniformes; family Leuciscidae; genus Leuciscus; species Leuciscus idus. Next base: position 2,993,119 of record CM038640.1, on the reverse strand, counting down.
GTGATTTAAAACTAATTAACTAGGTATGTTATATGAGGGATTATTTTTTGCCCCAGGGTTACACCCCTTATTGTTTGGGGTTTATTTTAACCCTTTATTCAGTACAGCTTATGGAGACTGTACTTGGGCATTGGCGATATGTGCTGTAAGGACTATTTTACACCAGGGTTTCCCTTTATACAGGACAGCTTATTGCAACTGTACTGGGGCGTTAAGACCCACTCAGGCCTCAGGTTGATCAGACCTGTGTCCTCTCTAACACCTCTTCCAGCAGCGACCCAGTCTCCCAGAGGTCTCCCATCCAGATGAAGACTGGGCTCAACCCTCCTGAGCTTCAGTGGGAGTGCAGGCGAAAGCTTCAGGTTGATCGCTGCTGGCTGGGGCTTCAGGTCTCCTCACCACAGCTCTCTACAACCACTGATGGTTGCAACAATGGTGACAGTAAAAACAAATTAACTTGGAAATTTTGTATTATATATGAAGCCACCCATCATGCATTAGCAACATGAAGCTTTTTTTGTTTTGGTCGTCACCGGTGTTGTGATTCATATGCAGAATCTTGATGTCTGAGTGAGACTTTATGAATAACTTGTGTTTAAATTTAAATCTACATGAAAAAGATTTTGCGCTCATGGTTTTTATTCACTTTCAGGACTACTGACCAGTTAACTTCATACATGATTTACTGTGACTATATGTTACTGCATCAATAACTACACAGTTAATGTATTTTAAATAAAGCAACACACAACATATCATCAGTGTTTCTCTGCTCATCCTGGACTGAAGCTCAGGCTCTACTCTCCAGCTCAATGATGACCCTCAAACACAAATAATAAAGTTTGATGATCAGTGTTTGCTTTGGCACTTGGTGTTTTAAGCCCCCAACGGCGCCTTCCAGGCAGCGAGGGGATGGGTAGGTTTAAGGTTGAGGGTAGGGTTAGCTGCCTCTAAGGAGCCATTGGGGGCCTAAAACACCCCAACTAGAGCGTTTGCTTTAGTTGGGCTCTTGACCCTTCAGTTTTAACATTAGTTTTTCTCTGGCTGCTTTAACTGTGTCTCTCTGACACATATTTGTTATGGTAGGAATCCAAGAGAAACTCAGATCAGATAATGTTGGTCACTTTTTAGTGATGATAGTCATCATGTAATGGCCTGATTTATTGATACCACCTGAAGTTTAATATCTGATTAAGTTGTTAAATATTGGTTGTAAATTGTGCATGCCAATACTGTGCTGTGATACTCTGAAAGAGTTTATGAAATTTGTATCAAGAGCCCAACTAAAGCAAACACTGATCATCAAACTTTATTATTCTCAATAAAACATCAACTTCTAAACCTCTGTTAATTCTCAATAAGAATGTTAGTATGAAATAAATAAAGTCTGGATTGTAATAAGTGAAGATGCTGAGATCTTGAGAGATCTGTTAGTGTTTAATGTTCTGATGGGATGTAAAGTGTTTCTGTATTGTGTGTTTGAGGGTCATCATTGAGCTGGAGAGTAGAGCCTGAGCTTCAGTCCAGGATGAGCAGAGAAACACTGATGATATGTTGTGTGTTGCTTTATTTAAAATACACTAACTGCGTAGTTGCTGATGCAGTGATATATAGTCACAGTAAATCATGTATGAAGATAATGAGCACAAAATCTTTTTCATGCAGATTTAAATTTAAACACAAATGAATCACACAGTCTCACTCAGACATCAAGATTCTGCATATGAATCACAACACCGGTGACGACCAAAACAAAAAAAAGCTTCATGCTGCAATGCATGATGGGTGGCTTCATATATAATACAAAACTCATCCTTAATTCCCAAGCTTTTTTGTTTTTACTGTCACCATTGTTGCAACCATCAGTGGTTGTAGAGAGCTGTGGTGAGGAGACCTGAAGCCCCAGCCAGCAGCGATCAACCTGAAGCTTTCGCCTGCACTCCCACTGAAGCTCAGGAGGGTTGAACTCAGTCTTCATCTGGATGGGAAACCTCTGGGAGACTGGGTCACTGCTGGAAGAGGTGTTAGAGAGGACACAGGTCTGATCAACCTGAGGCCTGAGTGGGTTCTAACGCCCCAGTACAGTTGCAATAAGCTGTCCTGTATAAAGGGAAACCCTGGTGTAAAATAGTCCTTACAGCACATATCGCCAACACCTCAGTACAGTCATCATAAACTGTACTGAATAAAGGGTTAAAATAAACCCCAGACAATAAGGGGTGTAACCCTGGGGCAAAAAATAATCCCTCATATAACATACCTAGTTAGTTTCACATCACAAATGATATAGTACTATATTTACTTCTTACAACTACATAGAGGCCCCCCCAAAAAATGCCATGAAAGAAGTCTCTTATGCTCATCAAGCCTGCATTTATTTGATCAAATACACAGAAAAAACTGTAGTATTGTGAAATATTGTTACAATTTAAAATAATGTTTTTCTATTTGAATATACTTTAAAATATAATTTATTTCTGTGATGCTCTAACTTCAGCTGGAAAATAACTTTATTAAAGAACCGCTATAAAGCCAAAACAATCTCTGTTACCTTAAATTATACGTTTATCTCTGTAAAGCTGCTTTGAAACAATCCCCATTGTTAAAAGCGCTGTATAAATGAAGATGACTTGACTTGACTTGATGCAAAGCTGAACTTTCAGCATCATTATTCCAGTCTTCAGTGTCACATAATCCTTCAGAAATCATTCTGATATGCTGTTTCTGGAGGGCCACTGTCCTGCAGAGTTTAGCTAAATAAATAAATAAAATTAATAAATAACCTAAACACATCTGGACCAGCTAATCAAGACCTTCAGACACACTAACACAGCAAAAACCCAGTGTTAAATTAGCTCAGTTTATTTGGCTACGTTCAGACTGTCTTTGATTGATCCAGTCAGATACACAAATAATCTAATTTGGACTGACAGTCTGAACGTAGCCTTTGAGTCCACGCTCAAGAAGCAGTGTAAAAGTTAATGAGATAATTAAGTGATTAATTGAGTGTTGATTGACAATTATTGATGAACACTTGATGTTAACAAGCAGAATCACTGAAAGAAAGAGTCAAGAGTCCGTTTTTAAGTCGCCATTATGGAGATCAGTGTTTGCTTTAGTTGGGCTCTGGACCATTGATTTACTAGTTTAGCTTTTTTCTGGCTGTTATAACTCTGGCTTTATAAGGCATGTTTGCTATGGCAAAGAAAGCCAAGAAAAAATCTGGTCGTTTGTAGGTGGTTATGGTTTAACCTCATTAATGTTTTTCAGTGTTAAAACTCTGACTTAAGTGGTGAGTTGTAAGATAATTTAGTCATTCTGACAGGTCAATTTAGCTCAAAAGGAATTATTAAAGGGATAGTTCACTTTGAAATTAATTTTTGGTATGTTTTAGCTTACCTCAAGGGCATCCAAGATGTAGGTGTCTTTTTTTCCGCAGTAGTTTCAATTTTGATATTTTTAGGTCAAACCGTTCTTGTCTGTCAGTCATATAATGCAGGTCGATGGTCACCACCTCAAAGAGCATGCACAGAGTCCAAATTAAAACAATTCCCCATCGTCCAAATTAAACAATTCCCCATCGTAAGTACACATTGATGGCCTAAGACACGAAACGAGCGGTTTGTGTGAGAAAACGAACAGTATTTATATCGTTGTTACCTCTTGTACACAGCCACGTCCAAGTGATCTGAGAGCGCGGGCGGGTATAGATATATACAATAGAAGTCACCTTGGCGACTGCAGTTCATTGGAACGAAACCGTAGCCAAGGCGACGTCTAGTGTATATATCTATACCCGCCCGCGCTCTCAGATCACTTGGACGTGGCTGTGTACAAGAGGTAACAACGATATAAATACTGTTCGTTTTCTCACACAAACCGCTCGTTTCGTGTCTTAGGCCATCAATGTGTACTTACGATGGGGAATTGTTTAATTTGGACAATGGGGAATTGTTTTAATTTGGACTCTGTGCATGCTCTTTGAGGTGGTGACCATCGACCTGCATTATATGACTGACAGACAAGAACGGTTTGACCTAAAAATATCAAAATTGAAACTACTGCGGAAAAAAAGACACCTACATCTTGGATGCCCTTGAGGTAAGCTAAAACATACCAAAAATTAATTTCAAAGTGAACTATCCCTTTAATTAATTTATAGGGAATTCGAAAGAATCATTATTACGACCGAGCAGATTACTCGTCCAGGGTTCATTTGAACCGGCCGCAACTATCAGCTCTGCAGCGGATATAAATATCCAAACTATAGTGAAACACTATGTATTAGCAAAGTAACTTAGATCAGCAGTTTAAGACATTAAATTCGTAAGCACATAACACAAGTAACACTTCTCTTTAAAATACAAACAAGACTTTACTGATTATTCTAACACATAAAACTAATATCTAACACAAACACACGCACACACATTCATACGAGTTGCAGAAATCTTTCTTTCTGCAACTCGTATGAATGTGTGTGCGTGTGTTTGTGTTAGATATGAGGAAATGAGTTTAAGAGTGAGATGATGAAATCCCAAGTTTATGTAGCCTACTTATAAGACCTGACCTGAACGAACCATCAATCATTAATTTAACCCTTCTATCGTTTCTTAGGCGGGTTATTAATCAATGCACCAGTTCAGCTTAAAAGTCTGGAGACTACTTGATTGTTTTGCGTTCTTTTTGGGGATTCCCTTTTGTCATGGTAAAAAGGGGTTTCCCAAGTTCGTTGGCTGGCGTTTCCTCATGCCAGGATAGAGGTCTAGGGCGACCAATCACGTGGTGTGCTGGCGGATGGATGGAAAGTCTTTGAAGCTAGAAGCAGGCTTTGCAGTCGAATCGTGGACCGAAACTTTGCAGCAAAACTTAACTTAGAACTGAGACTCACAACGAAAAGCAAAGAAAAGAAAGAAAATTGAGACGAGAGTAGTTAGATGACTTGGATGAAGCTGTTTAACCCATGTTTTTCTGATCTTGATTTGGGTTCTTTCGTCTGCTCGTCTACATAGTTACTAGTCTGTTACTCCGTCATGGCTTATCCATGATCGTTTTTGAATCTACTTTTCTCTTCTTCTTCTGCCCTTCTCCCCAAAACTTTGTTCGGGTCCTAAGATTTTAAACTCCAGTTTGTCCAGCCTCCTGAATGAGTTCTGACCAATGAGCCTGGATTTTATGGTTCTGGATTGGTGATTTGGGGTCTGGAATGTTGAGTTCTGTGTGGAATTATGTTTGAACAAATCACCTAGAAGATTTGTTTGGTTCGCCCTCAAATCCTACAGAGTTAAATATATCTTGATGATTGTAACAGCCCTAACAATCTTAATCTGAAGGATTTTCATAGGTTGTAGTGATGAGTCGTTCATGAACATGTGACAAATGAACGAAAGACTCGGAAGATAAAGTCATTATTTATGTTCCCTGTAAATTATTTTTGACTGCATTATAATGATTTCTTAATTCAGAATATGATCAAGATTGCATAGGTGGATGTGTTCAGGGAATTTGCCTGTTAAAAGTATAACATTTAAAGCCCCTTAAATGAACGAAATGACTCGAAAAAAGATTTGTTCACTTTGATGAACGAGATTAAACAAGAAAGTCAGCAAAATGATCCAAACTTTCCATCACTAATAAGTTGGTTTGATCTACTCTATCACTTACAGTGTATGAATCTCAACCATGGTGACAATGGTATGCTGCAGTGCCTTCTGGGTGCACCAATCAAAATTAATCCATGGCTCCCAGCATGCATTGCGCCATGAATACATTATGATCTGAATTGTCTTCTGATTCTTTTTTTGTCTTTTTGCTCCTTGGATGTGACTTTTTAGTAGCTTTCTTTGTGATGTTCAAAGCTCTGTTTATCTGTTTGATTGCCATTGTTGAGATTCATATGTTGATTCTTGATGTGTGTGTGTGTGTGTCTGAATGATATAAATATAAACCATAGAAGTGGCCATATAAACACTGAGTGGTGTTAGTTTTACACCGGGGATTTAACTGGGGACGAGACTCGAGAATAGCTTGGAAGCGCCCGGGTGGCAGTTAATGTTCACTGCACTGAATCAACATCTCTTTTGCTCCTGCAATTAATGTTGACTTTTTAAAAAAAAAATTCATTCATAAATCAATGATAATTGCATTGAATCAATGTTGCAATATAAAGTTGGTTCAACATCATATTTACACTCTCAGAAAATGAAACACAACTATAACAGACTTAAAGCCACACAGCCTGAAATCAACTGCAAATAAAAGAAGACAATAAATCTCTCAAGATCTCAGCAGAAGTTTTTTTTTGTGAGAATTAACAGAGGTTTAGTGGTTGATGTTTTCCTTTCAATATTTGGTCACCATTAACTGTGATCAGTGTTTGCTTTAGTTGGACGGTTTGACTCTTGGCTTTTATGTGTGTTTCAGGTCTTTGTAACAGTGTTTATCAAAACATATATTTTGTTGCAAAGAAAACTAGAAACAAAGTTAATCAGGCGAAACAGTTTTCAGCATAATTAGAAGTAACTAGTTTACTAATTTTACTCCTGAACAAAAATAGTTTTTCTTTATCAATAATAATAATACAAATAATATATATATATATATAGTTTTTTTTCCCAACTTTATTGTAATTACACAAGTACAGGTACAAGGCAATGAAATGCAGTCTAGGTCTAACCAGAAGTGCAATAAAATCGTTTAAAATAGTGCATATAAAGTATGGACAGAAGCTATCCAAGTAAAAGTGCAGTGGAAAGTGATTGCAGTTAAAGTGCGGTATTGCAAAATGCATATATAAACAGTTGGTACTGTAAATAAACAGTCGGCAGTGCAATTGAGCATATTCCAGTTAAGGTAAAGTAGTGCAAGATGCATATGTAAACAGTTGTTACTGTAATAAACAGTCAGTATTGCAAATAACAAATGAAGACAGATGTGAGGAGAGAGAGGAGAGTCTAGCAGTATATGAGTGGAGTGGGATCAGCGAGGGTTAGAGTTCAATAAAGAGACAGCTCTGGGGGAAAAAACTGTTCTTTAGTCTGCTGGTCCTGGTCCGGAGGCACCTGAAACGCCTGCCAGAGGGCAGGAGAGAAAACAGTCTGTGGGCTGGGCCTGGGTGAGAGGAGATTTCATCCAAAATATTCACCATCAATTCTTTCTTGCACAGATCAAATGTTCAGGATTTTGATTATTAAATACAACGCAAGAATTTTCTATTTTATACATACATCAAGAATCAGCATACAAATCTCAATAATGGTGACATGTTTCATGTATGCTGGTTTTATACTATGGTGGCTCCCAGCATGCATTGCAGCATGAAGCATGTCACCATTGTTGAGTTTCATATGCTGAATCTTCATGTCTGCATGTGTATCCAACAACCATTTTTCCTTTAATGTATTTTAAAATTTCAGAATGTCTGACCTGTGGTCAGTGGCGGTTCTACATTGAATTACACCCTGGCCGAGACTTCCTTAGAGTGCCCCCCAATCAGTGTTTGTTTTAGTTGGGCTCATGATCTGTGAGTTTATAACATTGGTCTGAAAATCCAGACCTAAATCTGAAAGATTAATGGTTTGGCATTGACACCAAGCATGCATTTGAAAATCTCACTGCATGCAATAAGATAACACTACGACCAATCACAACAATAAGCCCCATACGCTTAGCTATCAGCAGAGCTAACAGGTAGATTAGACTCTTGCCGTATCTGGTCGGCAAAACAGCAAAAACGCCCTTCTAGCAAAGGAACGATTCGAGCGGCGTCTTCTGTTGCTCTTTTAGAGAAAAAGCCAAGACTAACTCGTTCATTGTAGCGGCCAAAGCCGTTTCAAACAACTGGTGTTCATCCATAGCCATCTTGCAATGTTTACTAATGACTTAGACGTCGCAGCACTGTCATCATCTGTTTAGATCACCTCTGGCCCACCTATATCAGATAACCCGATGTGATTGGTGCAGCTCGGATACAAGGGCATATTTAATGAGCATCATTACTCGACACCAGAGTAACTCGCTGAGCAAATTCAACTTGTGCTCTAGTGAGAAGCTTTAACTTTAACAGTGTTTTTTATACACATTTGCTATGGCAGTAAATGCAAGAGAAAATCTTATCAGATGATGTTGGTCACTTATTGGTGATATTCACCTGACTCACTAATATGATCTCTGAATGTATTAGCTGAGTTTATGATATATATATATAGAGAGAGAGTATGTTTAATGTAACACATTTTCACATGACCCTTGAGATATTTTGTTATCAGTATTATGATAATCTGAAATTAAAAATATATTTATATATATATCATACAGAAAATGTTTTGCTCTGGGTTTTGCAAAAGTAAACAGAGTAAACGCTCACTACCAGTTACAAAAGACACTGTAACAGTCTGCCACAGGCAATTCTAGTTGCATTTTTCATCAATTAATGTCTTACATTATCCTTTGACTATGTTCTGGCTCGCCATCTAGTGGCAAATGTTTGTTTTTTTGCCCGATGCCAAACTTACTTGCCGACCCATGCAGTAGACCATAATATCTTAATTAACCGTCTAAAGACATATGTTCGTATCAGTGATGTGGCTTTGGATTGGTTTACTCCCTATTTATCGAACGGGTCCTTCTTAGTAGTGCTTGGAGTTGTGTCCTCCTCCTCTCTTGCTCCTCTATTTTGTGGGGTCCCCCAAGGATCTATTTTGGGTCCCCTTCTGTTTACCATTTACATACTACCCTTGGGTCAAATTATGCATAGTCATCATGACATAGATTTCGACTGCTACGCAGAAGACATGCAATTGTATGTCCCGATAAAGCCTGGTACCACGGATGCATCCTGCATCATGTCCTGCTTCACCGAGATAAAAAATTGGATGTTGAAAATAATTTCTGCAATTGAATGACTCCAAATCAGAGGTACTTATAATTACCCCAAGTGTCCCCAGTACTAGTAGCATTAATAATCTCTCCTCTAGTCTGGGTGCCTTATTTAATAATGTTGGAAAAGAGGCCCGCAACCAAGGTGTCATCTCTGATTCAGGACTGTCCTTCGATGCTCAGGTGACTAAAGTGGTGAATTCCTGCTCTGCACACCTGTGACAGCTAACAAAGATCAAGTCATTCCTTTCTTCTGCAGATTTAAAAAAGGTCATTCATGCTTTTATCTCCTCCAGACTTGACTATAGTAATGCACTTTATCTGGTATTAGCAGGCAAAACATCCAAAGACTGCAGCTGATTCAAAATGCTTGAGATCCTCTGCTAGGGCCTACCAATGGTCCCAAAATCTTGAATGTGGGCTTTTGAAGTCCGGGCCGCTCCGCTGTGGAAGACCCTGCCTGGGCATCTCAGGCATTCAAGCACGCTATCCTCCTTTACATCTAGTCAAGTCGAGTCAAGTCACCTTTATTTATATAGCGCTTTTTACAATACAGATTGTATGAAAGCAGCTTCACATTGATAACATGAAAATAATACAACAAAGTTTGTTTCTAGAAGAAAATTGCGTCATCGTCCACCTTAAGTAAGTCAGATCAATAATATTGTTGAATATTAAATGTCCCCAACTAAGCAAGCCAAAAGCCAAGGCGACAGTGGCAAGGAACCAAAACTCCATCAGTGACAGAATGGAGAAAAAAACCTTGGGAGAACCCAGGCTCAGTCGGGGGCCAGTTCTCCTCTGGCCAATGAGCGAACAGTGTATGATTATGATCCAGGCAGCATTCTGGGTCAGAAGTCAGATTGGTCGTGTCGATTAGGCCTTCACAGGGCTGATTAGGCTGGCACTTCAGGGATGCGTCATGGATGGGTGCAGGTGCAGGTCCACCATCTGGATACGGCCGGGGTCCAGCTGACTTCAGTAAACAGGGAGAGACTGGTTGGGACTTCAGGACTGTGTTGTCATCATGTCCAGGCACAGGTCCTTCATCAGATCTGGATCCAGCCTGGATCCGGCGGACTGCGGTAAACCTCGGATAAACAGAGAGACTAATATTAGCATAGACGCCATTCTTCTTATGATGTAACGAGTACATCAGGATTTATGGGAAGTGTTCCCGGTTCCGGCTGGCCTAATCTATGCAGCCTAACATTGAATTATAGAAGTCTATAATGTATTATGTGAATGCTAGGTCAAAGAGATGTGTCTTTAGTCTAGCTTTGAACTGACAGAGTGTGTCTGCTTCCCGGACAATGTTAGGAAGACTGTTCCAAAGTTTTGGTGCTAAATAGGAGAAGGATCTACCGCCAGCAGTCAATTTTGATATTCTAGGTATTATCAACTGGCCGGAATTTTGAGATCGCAATAGACGTGAAGGACTATAATGCGTTAAGAGCTCGCTCAAGTACTGCAGAGCTAAACCATTTAGTGCCTTGTAAGTAATCAGCAATATTTTAAAATGTATACAATGTTTAATAGGGAGCCAGTGCAGTGTTGACAGAACCGGGCTAATATGGTCATACTTCCTGGTTCTGGTAAGAACTCGAGCTGCTGCGTTTTGGACCAGCTGTAGTTTGTTTATTAAGCGTGCTAGCCTTGATGTCATGAACGCCTGGACTAATTGTTCTGAATTTTTCAATGAGAGCATATGCTGTAATTTAGATATATTTTTAAGATGAAAAAATGCAGTTTTACAGATACTAGACACGTGACTTTCAAATGAAAGATTGTTATCAAAGATAGAACATCTCTTCTCAAGACTCAGCTTTTACTTAATCTGATGGTATTTGTTGTAATTATTTAAATGACTATCATTTTATGTTTTAAGTTGTATCTTTGTTTTTGTTTTATTATATGTTCTTATTGTTAAGCACTTTGTAACTTTGTTTTGAAAGATGCTATTATCAATATAGCACAAATAATAATGAATTATTAAAACAAACAAATAAATAATCATCTTGGCAGTGACAATTTTAAGGGAATTGTGAGCATAATTGAAAAATGATAGCACTGGATTTTCAGACGTTCATCCTTCAAAATGATGGGATCTAACTCCTCGCTATATGCAATGATGCAGTCTCATATTCTGGTCTAAACCCTAACCAGTAAGGGATGTGGCTAAAATCAAGCTTTTTCAACCAAAGTTTTGTTTTCCCAGTAGTGACATCAGAGACCATCATATCATATGACAATTTTTTTTAGATATAAACCTTTTAAATGTATGTATGTATGTGTGTGTGTATATACACACAGTGGGTACGGAAAGTATTCAGACCCCCTTACATTTTTCACTCTTTGTTATATTGCAGCCATTTGCTAAAATCATTTAAGTTCATTTTTTTTCCTCATTATTGTACACACAGCACCCCATATTGACAGAAAAACACAGAATTGTTGACATTTTTGCACATCTATTAAAAAAGAAAAACTGAAATATCACATGGTCCTAAGTATTCAGACTATTTGCTCAGTATTTAGTAGAAGTACCCTTTTGATCTAATACAGCCATGAGTCTTTTTGGGAAAGATGCAACAAGTTTTTCACACCTGGATTTGGGTATCCTCTGCCATTCCTCCTTGCAGATCCTCTCCAGTTCTGTCAGGTTGGATGGTAAACGTTGGTGAACAGCCATTTTCAGGTCTCTCCAGAGATACTCAATTGGGTTTAAGTCAGGGCTCTGGCTGGGCCATTCAAGAATAGTCACGGAGTTGTTGTGAAGCCACTCCTTCGTTATTTTAGCTGTGTGCTTAGGGTCATTGTCTTGTTGGAAGGTGAACCTTCGGCCCAGTCTGAGGTCCAGAGCACTCTGGAGAAGGTTTTCGTCCAGGATATCCCTGTACTTGGCCGCATTCATCTTTCCCTCGATTGCAACCAGTCGTCCTGTCCCTGCAGCTGAAAAACACCCCCACAGCATGATGCTGCCACCACCATGCTTCACTGTTGAGACTGTATTGGACAGGTGATGAGCAGTGCCTGGTTTTCTCCACACATACCGCTTAGAATTAAGGCCAAAAAGTTCTATCTTGGTCTCATCAGACCAGAGAATCTTATTTATCACCATCTTGGAGTCCTTCAGGTGTGCTTTCATATGTCTTGCACTGAGGAGAGGCTTCCGTCGGGCCACTCTGCCATAAAGCCCCGACTGGTGGATGGCTGCAGTGATGGTTGACTTACTACAACTTTCTCCCATCTCCCGACTGCATCTCTGGAGCTCAGCCACAGTGATCTTTGGGTTCTTTACCTCTCTCACCAAGTTTGGCCGGACGGCCAGCTCTAGGAAGGGTTCTGGTCGTCCCAAACGTCTTCCATTTAAGGATTATGTGCTCTTAGGAACCTTAAGTGCAGCAGAATTTTTTTTTTTAACCTTGGCCAGATCTGTGCCTTGCCACAATTCTGTCTCTGAGCTCTTCAGGCAGTTCCTTTGACCTCATGATTCTCATTTGCTCTGACATGCACTGTGAGCTGTAAGGTCTTATATAGACAGGTGTGTGGTTTTCCTAATCAAGTCCAATCAGTATAATCAAACACAGCTGGACTCAAATGAAGGTGTAGAACCATCTCAAGGATGATCAGAAGAAATGGACAGCACCTGAGTTAAATATATGAGTGTCACAGCAAAGGGTCTGAATACTTAGGACCATGTGATATTTCAGTTTTTCTTTTTTAATAAATGTGCAAAAATGTCAACAATTCTGTGTTTTTCTGTCAATATGGGGTGCTGTGTGTACAATAATGAGGGAAAAAAAAAGAACTTAAATGATTTTAGCAAATGGCTGCAATATAACAAAGAGTGAAAAATTTAAGGGGGTCTGAATACTTTCCGTACCCACTGTGTGTGTGTATATATATATATATATATATATATATATATATATATATATATATATATATATATATATAAACATTTATATATATTTTTTTACATTTGTTATATAAACATTTTAATTATATATATATATATATATATATATACATACATACATACACACATACATATATATATATATATATACAGTATATATTAAAATATTAAGCATTTTTTGTTGTTTTTGTAATTTTATTAATAATTGAAATTTAGTTCATAATTATTATTCATAATTATTCATAATTATGTTATTATTATTTAAAATAATGCTTTGGGTTTAAGTAGGTCATAACTTTCTTATGAAATACCAAATACCTGAATTCCTTTTTTTTTTTTTTTTTAACAGTACCTTTTATTGTGGGACCACAATTTGAATTAATTCAGTAAAATGACTGCAGTGGCTATTAGTGGCATAGACTAAAATAAACAATGTGCAAAAATTGTCTATTTATTTTATTTTTATTTTTTGAAGGCTGATAACATGCATACAACATTAGAATTATAATAAAAGGTTACAGGTTTCTATGGGCACGTTTTAACGATAAAAGCGAAATACAAAATAAAAGACAAAAAATCTATTAATTTTGATCTCTAACTGTATGTATCCAAAACTCCTCCAAGAGACACACCTCCTCCTCTCTAACACCGTTTGCTGTCCTAAGCATAGATTCATGAGATTTAATGTCCACTCTTTTAATTCTGGGGCTTTTCACTGTTTTCCAATGTCTTAGAATAATCCTGCTGGCCATTGTGATGCATGCCATAATAACAGACAATACACCTTTTGAAACATTTGGTATTTGGGACTAGGGGTTAAAGATTAAAGATTATCCATAACTTCTATCCAAAATGGTTTGACCAGACTACATTCCCTTATACCGGCCAAAAGTTTTACGATTTTATATTACATTACGATTTGTTTTTGAAAGCTCACCAAGACGGTATATTTATTTGAACAAAAATACAGTAAATACAGTAATATTGTGAAATATTACACTTTAAAATATCTGTTTTAATATTAATATGTAATTTATTCCTGTGATCAAAGCTAAACTTTCAGCATCATTACTCTTCCTTGTACCTTCAGAAATCATAGTAAAATGCTGATTTTGTGCTCAATTATCATTCATTATTACTGGTGCTCAATTATTAATAATAGTTCCTATTTTTATCAATGTTGAAAACCCTTTTTGCATGCTTAATATTTTTGTGGAAACATACATTTTTGTCTGGATTTTTTGATGAATAGAAAGTTCAAAAGAACAGCATTTATTTGAAATATAATCTTTTGTAACAATATTAATGTCTTTACTGTAACTTTTGATCATCATTAATAAATAAAAAGTATTATTATAATTTTTTAAAAATATTTATTACTCATCCCAAACCTTTGAATGGTAGTGTATCGCTTTACACACAAAATGTAAGCAGCACAACTATTTTCAACATTGATGATGTAAGAATTGAGAAATTAGGAGATGCCGGACAGTCTGGTTGAAGAGCGACCAGACCCTGAGAAGGACCTCTCTGGAAATTAACATTTGAACTCCTCCTCGTGCACTGTCATCCTAATCTACATCTCTTTCCCTCATCCCCCTCTTCTTCTCCCCCAATGCGAAGATCACCAAGGACTCGCCCAAGAATATATGGTTTAATGTGAATGATTAACAGAGTATTATACATATTTAGTATCATTTGAAATGTCTCATTTCCAAATAAGTAAAACAAAAGGTAATAAGGTTTTTAAGAGTTTAGGGATAGCTGGCACACAAAGGAGGGTGGTTTCTAGACAAATGGTCTCACACCCCCAAAAGGTGTAACCTCTGAATGCAAATTTCCATTGTTAAAAGATGTTTCCATGTGAAAGAGGTCCTGACTATATAATGAAATGCAGCCGGTGATTCGGGGCCTTTCTGTACCTCAGATTCGCCCGTGAGGCGGAGAGTGAGACCTCTCAGCCTCATGTATTTCTTAATGTTGGGTTCACATCTCTTCTCTTTATTCTAGACTAGAGCATTTGATGTTTTGTATCGATTATCTTTGAATTGATTATGAACATTTACCTGACATAATAAATTGTTACATTTGATTATTCTAACTGACTTTGACATTATTTTCATTAAAGAGTTAAAAAGAATAGTCAAACATTCGCTCATAATTAATGATCCACAGATATCATTAAAACCTTTTCATTTATGGAGTCAGATGAAATAACGAGAGAATACATATTCAAATGCATTGCATTTAATCAAAAAATACTTTGCCTCGAGAAAAGACAGTAACACGTTAAGACCTTCCGCGCTGGTCGGATGCTGGCTTTGGGCCGATCGAGCCCGCGAGCTTACAGTAATAGTGAATGTTTTTATATCAGAATGATTTCTGAAGGATCATGTGACACTGAAGACTGGAGTAATGATGCTGAAAATTCAGCTTTGATCACAGGAATAATTTACAGCTTAAATTATATTAAAACAGAATTTTTTTCTTTTTCACAATATTATAGTTTTTACTGTATTTTCAATCAAATAAATGCAGCCTTGGTGAGCAGAAGAGACTTCTTTCAGAAACACTAAAAAAATGGTAGTTTCCAAACTTTTAACTGGTATAAATTATATATTAACACACACATACATATCCCAAAGCGCTCTAACGTGGCGAGCTCGTAATCACGACTTCAGAAGTGGGAAGTAGGACATTTCCGATGGCATATGAAGACAGCATAATTCTGTCCCACAGCCTCGGTTCATTCCGGTCAAAAATGAAATGAGGTCTATAGGTTACAAATATGGCCAAAACATATATAAATGCGAAAATACTTAAATAAAAAATGTAAAACTGATGTCAAAATCAAACCACACCCTTGCAAATAAATATTCCAACAACAGTTATGTTCTTGATTTGAAATCAGTTTATTGAAACACATTTCTAAAGAGCATATGGGACCTCCAGGATAAACTGTATTCAACAGGAACATCACGTGATGTGAACAGGTGACCTACACACCGAACCGCCACACAGAGCACACATACCTCTAATGGTTGAACAATAGCCCCAGGGCTTCCTCTATTCCTGCGCTCAGTGACAGTCGTCAGGAATCTGGTGATAGTGAAGCACATTCAGGCAGATTTATGATCATTCCCTGCAGTAAGTCCAGCCATTTTAGACATCGTGATGAAGAGTGTTTTATTCTGTGTGCATGTGTTTATGCGAGAGCCTAGCTGTGAGTAAACGGCTGCATGATCAGATTTACACACGACCAGAAAATGTGAAGCCCAAGAAATCCATGTGTAATCAAACATTAGTGAAAAGCAGGGTTTATTTTTCAAGAGTAAAATTAGGACAAAAAACAGTGACTACAAAAGGGATCATACAATTCTTTCACCAAGCAACTACAATAACGGCTTCCACTGCAGGTCTCGCCCAGTTCACATTCACTTCAACTCAAACTGGGATGTTTTGCACTAGAAAGCTTTAAAGCAAACTATGCCAAGTTACAAATGTAAAAAAGTCAGAGTAATCTAGTTTTAATGGATTAATCAAAATTACATGATTGCCAACAGGTACTGAACAGAAACACAGATGATTCCACCTATTCATGTATGAAGGCAAAAAGAAATAGAAATTCATAATCAAACATTTAAATCCAGCAAGAGACAAATGTGTACATATTAAGAACTAAAAAAGCCAAGCTGATCTCTAGAAAGTGCAGAGAAAAGCTAATGTTTTTAAGAATGTGAATGTGTCACTCATTGGGATTGGGATTGGCATCAGGATACTGGGAGAGGTCAAAGGTCAGGACTTTACTGATGACACAGTCTCCTTGCTGTTGAGACAGAAATGCATAAATCAAGTCAGTTATTTGTACAGTGCCTTTTTTTAAAACTACAGTTTACATGGGTTTGAAAACAGCTTTAAAGCGTGTCATGCTGTTAAAGGGCACATGGGCAGTTTTTAGTTGGGTTTGTGGCGCGTCTGCCAGCTCAGAAACAGCCATTTTCTACAGAATATACACTCACCGCCACTTTATTAGGTACAGTACACCTGTTCATCTGCTGTTAATGCACATATCTAATCAGCCAATCATGTGGCAGCACCTCAATGCTTCAGGCATGTAGAGATGATGGAGACGATCTGCTGAAGCTCAAACTGAGCATCAGAACGAGGAAGGAGGAAGATTTCAGTGACTTTGAACGTGGCATGTTTGTTGTATTCCAGAAACTGCTGATCTACTGGATGTTCACACACAACCATCTCTAGGTTACAGAGAATGGTCTGAAGAAGAGTAAATATCCAGTGATCATCAGTAGGGCTGGGTATTGACACAAATTTCACAATTCGATTCGATTTCGATTCACAAGCTTGCAACTCGATTCGATTCAATATTGATTATTTTGGATATCAGAGACAATACATGGCAAATTTTCCCAAGGAAAACAAATCTCTTCACTAATGCTGTAAACTATGGGAGTCAGTGGTAGCCTATAGGCTTCATTAGCCTAGGCCTACTATAATATTGAAGGTAAAAATTAACTGATTTGTATACAAACACTTAAAATACACTTATTTATTTTTATAATAATAAAGTTATATGAAATTACATCATTTAAATATTGGCTGTCATAAAAAAACGTTCCAGATTTATTCAAACATGCATTAAATATTGAAGAACATTAAAAATGATAATGAATATGTAATATGGTGCATATATTTAGCAGAATGCTCCTCTCTAGAGTTAATTTTTCCAGCTGACTGACGAGTTTATGGTCACTGGATATGGTTTTTCTGAGGTAAATGTGACGACATTGTTTACAAGCTGATTTACTGATGTCTTTCCACGGTTGGAAACACTGAGCGATTCCAGGTCACATGATACGGACTTCGATAAGTTGTACTCTATCTTTTAACACACTTTCAGAAGCTCATTCATGTTTATCTCGCGCTGTAACTGGTGTTATTAAGGTGGAAGAGAAGATCATGTGCTTCTCTAGAGCTGAGCCAGAGCGATCTCACGCCACAGCGGCAAAACGGTAATTATGTTTTTTCTAATTTCCTAAGAAAATGGGCGTAATTTGAAATCTGAGACTTTGTTTCATATCAATAGTAACAAAGCACAAAGATTATTGTGATTTATTGGATGGGATGCAGCGCTACAATGTTCCATTCGTTCATCAGCTGAAACAGGATGACTAATCGATTCATGGGATTTAAGAATCGATATCGTTTCGTAAAAATGAGAACCGATTAAAATCGAGCCAGCCCTAATCATCAGTTATGTGGGAGAAAATGCCTTGTTGAGGTCAGAGGTCAGAGGAGAACGGCCAGACTGGTTCCAGTGTAAGACAACAGAAACTCGAAGTCGTCTGCAGAAGAGCATCTCTGAACGCTCGACACACACACACCTGTGAATCTCCTGTCAGCTGAGAACAGCAAACTGAGGCCACAGTTCACACAGGCTCAACAGGACAACAGAAGATTGGAGAAGCGTTGCCTGGTCTGACGAGTCACATTCAGATGGTCGGGCCTGGATCATCCTGCCTTGAGTCAGCGGTTCAGGCTGCTGGTGATGTCACGGTGTGTTGGATACTTTGAGCACCATTTACACACCACAGCCGACCTGAGTACTGTCCATCCCTTTATGACCACAGTGGGCACATCTACTGATGGGTCTTTCCAGCGGGGTAACACGCCATAACAAATCATCTCTAACTGCTGTCATGATCATGCCTGAGTTCACTGAACTCAACCGGCCTCCAGTCTCCAGATCTCAGGTCCCAGATCTCAGAGAGAAGCTTTGAGATGTGGAGGAACGGGAGATTCACATCAGGGATCATGACAATATGGACCCGGAATGTTTCCAGCAGCTTGTTGGATCTGTGCCATGAAGAATTAAGACAGTTCTGACGGCAAAAGCAGGTCCGACCCGGTACTAGCAAGGTGTACCTAATAAAGTGGCCGGTGAGAGTATATCGCTGTATAGGTCAGCAGGTAAAGCAGAACATGTGTATAATAGTTGTCAATTCAATTTAATCATTTATTTTTTCCATGATATTGAATATTATCTGTATGTTTTTGGGTAAATGTACAACATTGTGTAGTGAGTGACAAACATACTTCCATCGAGGAGCTGAAGTCATTATACATCACAGTAATGTACAGAAATAAAGCATGCGTGTGTGTGTGAACCCTGACCTCTGGATACACTCCGATCAGGGAGTCTGCCTTAGTGTAAAACTCCTCTTTCAGAGAGATCACGATCGCCTGGAAGTTCTGCACCGACTGATCCTTGATGTAGTTTGCGACCTACACAACACAACACACACACAACAACTCAGCACACGTCAATCTCAGAGAAGTTTTAGGTTATGAAAATCAGGAGCATTAAAGTTGTGTTCACGGTAATGGTAACGCTGTCAGAATCATGAAGTTTGGGCTGTCAATGCAAAAAATATTTTTATTTCTAATGTTATTTAACATGTAAGATTTACACATAAACCTTAAAGGGATAGTTTGTGGAACATAAAAGATGATATCTTAAAGAATATTTATAACCAAACAGTTTTGGTTAACAAAAAAATCCTGAGTGGGGAGAAAAAACAACAACAACAACAACAACAACTATTCCTTAAAATGCCTTCTTTCTGTTTCCACATATAAAATCATAAAGGTTTGGAGTGACAGAGTGTGAGTAACAGTCATTGATCTACATGATCTATGAGTCATACGGTAAAGCAGCGGTTCCCAAGCTTCCTCTGCCAGCCCCATTGTGACGGGCTTCTCCTGCGTTGAAAATGTTTTGGCAGCCGCCACAATTACTCTTTGTCCCGTCAGATTTATCTGATCATTTATGTGACTGTACCCACTGACAGCTGTCTGCTTTAAAACGCTCCCGTGAGTGTGTAAGCGCTCTGTGAAGAGCATCAAAGGTTTCTATTTACAATGTGTTTTTGCAGTGTTGAGATTTGTAGCCAATGAGCGCGTGAACTCAATGGACAATCAGATGTGTTTAAGTTAGTCAGAATCCACTCATCTCCTTTCAAAACAGGAGTTTCTGTTCAGTGTGAGTTCTGCACACTCACGAATCCTTTCATTATAACTAACAAAGTATAAGCACAATGTCAATAAGAGATTCATTTTACAGCTTCACTGATTATAACGGGAGCTTTCGTGAGAGTGCATCTTTGCTAACTTTCTGTATATAATGTATATTTTTCATGCGGCTAACTACACATGGAAAAGTGTCTGGATTGACAGCCGTATTTAAATGCATGATTGAATCCGATTGACAGTGATACAGTGGTGGACGAAGTACACAAATCAAGTACTTCAAGTAAAAGTACTTGATTTTCAATGTACTTAAGTATTAAAAGTAAAAAGTACTGATCAATGAATGTTTATTTTGTAAATTTATTCACTTGTATACTTTTATATTTCATATTTGATGATTACATCCAGAATTACATCCACATTTCATGTCAGTACGTTATTTGAGCGGACTTCGCTTTCCCGGTGAGCGTGATCGGTGCATGAGTGGAGCGTCGACATGGGCGAGAGCTTGAGCGGACTTCGCTTTCCCGGTGAGCGTGATCGGTGCATGAGTGGAGCGTCGACATGGGCGAGAGCTTGAGCGGACTTCGCTTTCCCGGTGAGCGTGATCGGTGCATGAGTGGAGCGTCGGCATGGGCGAGAGCAACTGAGCAGAGCGTCACACTGAACACTGAGGGCTGTGTGTTCGGCCCTTTTTCTCTTTCGGCCAAGAACCGAAATCTGGGTGCATCCCTAATAGGTGCTTCGTACTGAGTGTGTGGATGTACAGATGTGTGTGTGGACGACCGTGTTTGTCAGCCACCGCTGAAGACCATTTTGACCCAGGAGAAACCCTGGTGTGTTGTGTGCTTCAGAATATTAGCTTCTGACTATATAAAGCGGAACAAGTTAAGTTTCTACCTAGGCTTCTCTTCTGTGTTTATGATGTGAAGTCTCTGTTACAGCTAAGAAGTTGTAATACTGTATTAATTACAATGTTTCAAATAAATCCTATAGGATTTACAAGCAAGGTCATGTCTAAAGAGTGTCTCTGTGGGTGGGTGTAGGTGAGTGTGGGTGGGTGGGTGTAGGTGAGTGTGGGTGAGTGTAGGTGAGTGTGGGTGTAGGTGGGTGGGTGTAGGTGAGTGTGGGTGGATGTAGGTGAGTGTAGGTGAGTGTGGGTGGGTGTAGGTGAGTGTGGATGTGTGTAGGTGAGTGTGTGTAGGTGAGTGTAGGTGAGTGTGGGTGTGTGTAGGTGAGTGTGGGTGTGTGTAGGTGAGTGTGGGTGAGTGTGGGTGGGTGTGGGTGAGTGTGGGTGAGTGTGGGTGAGTGTGGGTGAGTGTAGGTGAGTGTGTGTAGGTGAGTGTGGGTGGGTGGGTGTAGGTGAGTGTGGGTGGGTGTGGGTGAGTGTAGGTGAGTGTAGGTGAGTGTGGGTGGGTGTAGGTGAGTGTGGGTGGGTGTAGGTGAGTGTGGGTGTGTGTAGGTGAGTGTGGGTGTGGGTGTGTGTAGGTGAGTGTGGGTGGGTGTGTGTAGGTGAGTGTGGGTGGGTGAGTGTAGGTGAGTGTGGGTGAGTGTGGGTGGTGTGGGTGGGTGTAGGTGAGTGTGGGTGGGTGTAGGTGAGTGGGTGGGTGTAGGTGAGTGTGGGTGAGTGTGGGTGAGTGTAGGTGGGTGTGGGTGAGTGTGGGTGAGCGTGGGTGGGTGTGGGTGAGCGTGGGTGAGTGTGGGTGAGCGTGGGTGGGTGTGGGTGGGTGTGGGTGAGTGTGGGTGGGTGAGTGGGTGTGGGTGAGTGTGGGGGAGTGTAGGTGAGTGTAGGTGAGTGTGGGTGGGTGTAGGTGAGTGTGGGTGAGTGTAGGTGAGTGTGGGTGAGTGTAGGTGGGTGTAGGTGAGTGTGGGTGGGTGAGTGTGGGTGGGTGTGGGTGGGTGGGTGTGGGTGGGTGAAGGTGGGTGTGGGTGGGTGTAGATGAGTGTAGGTGAGTGTGGGTGGGTGTAGGTGAGTGTGGGTGGGTGTGGGTGGGTGTGGGTGGGTGTAGGTGAGCGTGGGTGAGCGTGGGTGGGTGTGGGTGAGCGTGGGTGAGTGTGGGTGTAGGTGGGTGGGGGTAGGTGAGTGTGGGTGGGTGAGTGTGGGTGGGTGTTGGTGGGTGGGAGTAGGTGAGTGTAGGTGGGTGTGGGTGAGTGTGGGTGAGTGTGGGTGAGTGTAGGTGGGTGTGGGTGAGTGTGGGCGGGTGTGGGCGAGTGTGGGTGTAGGTGAGTGTGGGTGAGTGTGGGTGGGTGTAGGTGAGTGTGGGTGGGTGTAGGTGAGTGTAGGTGAGTGTGGGTGAGTGTAGGTGAGTGTAGGTGAGTGTGGGTGGGTGTAGGTGAGTGTGGGTAAGTGTGGGTGAGTGTGGGTGAGTGTGTGTGGGTGGGTGGGTGTAGGTGAGTGTGGGTGGGTGTAGGTGAGTGGGTGTGGGTGAGTGTGGGTGTAGGTGAATGTAGGTGGGTGTAGGTGAGTGTGGGTGGGTGTAGGTGAGTGTGGGGGAGTGTGGGGGAGTGTAGGTGAGTGTGGGTGGGTGTAGGTGAGTGTGGGTGGGTGTAGGTGAGAGTAGGTGGGTGTAGGTGAGTGTGGGTGGGTGTGGGTGAGTGTGTGTAGGTGAGTGTAGGTGAGTGGGTGAGTGTAGGTGAGTGTGGGTGTGTGCAGGTGAGTGTGGGTGAGTGCGGGTGGGTGTGGGTGAGTGTGGGTGAGTGTGGGTGGGTGTAGGTGAGTGTGGGTGAGTGTAGGTGAGTGTGTGTAGGTGAGTGTAGGTGAGTGGGTGTAGGTGAGTGTGGGTGGATGTAGGTGAGTGTAGGTGAGTGTGGGTGGGTGTAGGTGAGTGTAGGTGAGAGTGGGTGGGTGTAGGTGAGTGTGGATGTGTGTAGGTGAGTGTAGGTGAGTGTGTGTAGGTGAGTGTAGGTGAGTGGGTGAGTGTAGGTGAGTGTGGGTGTGTGTAGGTGAGTGTGGGTGTGTGTAGGTGAGTGTGGGTGAGTGTGGGTGGGTGTGGGTGAGTGTAGGTGGGTGTGGGTGAGTGTGGGTGGGTGTAGGTGAGTGTGGGTGAGTGTGGGTGAGTGTGGGTGAGTGTGGGTGGGTGTGGGTGAGTGTAGGTGAGTGTGGGTGAGTGTGGGTGGGTGTAGGTGAGTGTGGGTGAGTGTGGGTGAGTGTAGGTGAGTGTGTGTAGGTGAGTGTGGGTGGGTGTAGGTGAGTGTAGGTGAGTGTGGGTGGGTGTAGGTGAGTGTGGGTGAGTGTGGGTGAGTGTGGGTGGGTGTGGGTGAGTGTGGGTGGGTGTGGGTGAGTGTGGGTGAGTGTGTGTAGGTGAGTGTGTGTAGGTGAGTGTGGGTGGGTGGGTGTGTGTAGGTGAGTGTGGGTGGGTGGGTGGGTGTAGGTGAGTGTGGGTGGGTGGGTGGGTGTAGGTGAGTGTGGGTGGGTGGGTGGGTGTAGGTGAGTGTGAGTGGGTGTAGGTGAGTGTGGGTGTGTGTAGGTGAGTGTGGGTGGGTGTGTGTAGGTGAGTGTGGGTGAGTGTGGGTGGGTGAGTGTAGGTGAGTGTGGGTGAGTGTGGGTGGGTGAGTGTAGGTGAGTGTGGGTGAGTGTGGGTGGTGTGGGTGGGTGTGGGTGGGTGTAGGTGAGTGTGGGTGGGTGTGGTGAGTGTGGGTGGGTGTAGGTGAGTGGGTGGGTGTAGGTGAGTGGGTGGGTGTAGGTGAGTGTGGGTGAGGGTGAGTGTGGGTGGGTGTGGGTGAGCGTGGGTGGGTGTGGGTGAGTGTAGGTGAGCGTGGGTGAGCGTGGGTGGGTGTGGGTGAGCGTGGGTGAGTGTAGGTGAGTGTGGGTGGGTGTAGGTGGGTGTGGGTGAGTGTGGGTGAGTGTGTGTGGGTGGGTGGGTGTAGGTGAGTGTGGGTGGGTGGGTGTAGGTGAGTGTGGGTGAGTGTGGGTGTAGGTGAGTGTGGGTGTGGGTGAGTGTGGGTGTAGGTGAGTGTGGGTGAGTGTAGGTGAGTGTGGGTGAGTGTGGGGGAGTGTAGGTGAGTGTAGGTGAGTGTGGGTGAGTGTGGGGGAGTGTAGGTGAGTGTGGGTGGGTGTAGGTGAGTGTGGGTGAGTGTAGGTGGGTGTAGGTGGGTGTGGGTGGGTGTAGGTGAGTGTGGGTGGGTGAGTGTGGGTGGGTGTGGGTGAGTGTGGGTGGGTGTGGGTGAGTGTGGGTGAGTGTGGGTGGGTGTAGGTGGGTGTGGGTGAGTGTGGGTGGGTGTAGGTGAGTGTGGGTGAGTGTGGGTGAGTGTGGGTGAGCGTGGGTGGGTGTGGGTGAGCGTGGGTGGGTGTGGGTGAGCGTGGGTGAGTGTGGGTGTAGGTGGGTGGGGGTAGGTGAGTGTGGGTGGGTGTTGGTGAGTGTGGGTGAGTGTGGGTGGGTGAGTGTGGGTGAGTGTGGGTGGGTGGGTGTGGGTGAGTGTGGGTGAGTGTAGGTGGGTGAGTGTGGGCGGGTGTGGGTGAGTGTGGGTGAGTGTGGGTGGGTGTAGGTGAGTGTAGGTGAGTGTGGGTGAGTGTAGGTGAGTGTGGGTGGGTGTAGGTGAGTGTGGGTAAGTGTGGGTGAGTGTGGGTGAGTGTGTGTGGGTGGGTGGGTGTAGGTGAGTGGGTGTGGGTGAGTGTGGGTGTAGGTGAATGTAGGTGGGTGTAGGTGAGTGTGGGTGAGTGTGGGTGGGTGTAGGTGAGTGTGGGTGAGTGTGGGTGGGTGTAGGTGAGTGTGGGGGAGTGTAGGTGAGTGTGGGTGGGTGTAGGTGAGTGTGGGTGAGTGTAGGTGAGTGTGGGTGGGTGTAGGTGAGAGTAGGTGGGTGTAGGTGAGTGTGGGTGGGTGTGGGTGAGTGTAGGTGGGTGTGGGTGAGTGTGGGTGGGTGTAGGTGAGTGTGGGTGGGTGTGGGTGGGTGAGTGTAGGTGAGTGTGGGTGTAGGTGGGTGGGTGTAGGTGAGTGTGGGTGGGTGTAGGTGAGTGTAGGTGAGTGTGGGTGGGTGTAGGTGAGTGTAGGTGAGAGTGAGTGGGTGTAGGTGAGAGTGGGTGGGTGTAGGTGAGTGTGGGTGTGTGTAGGTGAGTGTAGGTGAGTGTGGGTGTGTGTAGGTGAGTGTGGGTGTGTGTAGGTGAGTGTGGGTGAGTGTGGGTGGGTGTGGGTGAGTGTAGGTGAGTGTGGGTGAGTGTGGGTGGGTGTAGGTGAGTGTGGGTGAGTGTGGGTGAGTGTAGGTGAGTGTAGGTGAGTGTGGGTGGGTGTAGGTGGGTGGGTGTAGGTGAGTGTAGGTGAGTGTGGGTGTAGGTGGGTGGGTGTAGGTGAGTGTGGGTGGGTGTAGGTGAGTGTGGGTGAGTGTAGGTGAGAGTGGGTGGGTGTAGGTGAGTGTGGGTGTGTGTAGGTGAGTGTAGGTGAGTGTGTGTAGGTGAGTGGGTGAGTGGAGGTGAGTGTGGGTGGGTGTAGGTGAGTGTAGGTGGGTGTGGGTGGGTGTGGGTGAGTGTAGGTGGGTGTGGGTGAGTGTGGGTGGGTGTGGGTGAGTGTAGGTGGGTGTGGGTGAGTGTGGGTGAGTGTGGGTGGGTGTAGGTGGGTGTGGGTGAGTGTGGGTGGGTGTGGGTGGGTGGGTGTAGGTGAGTGTAGGTGAGTGTAGGTGGGTGTGGGTGGGTGTGGGTGTAGGTGAGTGTAGGTGAGTGTGGGTGGGTGTAGGTGAGTGTAGGTGAGTGTGGGTGGGTGTAGGTGAGTGTAGGTGAGTGTAGGTGAGTGTGGGTGGGTGTAGGTGAGTGTGGGTGAGTGTGGGTGGGTGTAGGTGGGTGGGTGTAGGTGAGTGTGGGTGGGTGTGGGTGGGTGTAGGTGAGTGTAGGTGAGTGTGGGTGGGTGTGGGTGAGTGTAGGTGAGTGTGGGTGGGTGTAGGTGAGTGTAGGTGAGTGTGGGTGGGTGTAGGTGAGTGTGGGTGGGTGTAGGTGAGTGTAGGTGAGTGTGGGTGGGTGGGTGTAGGTGAGTGTAGGTGAGTGTGGGTGGGTGTAGGTGAGTGTAGGTAGGTGTGGGTGAGTGTAGGTGAGTGTAGGTGGGTGTGGGTGGAGGTGAGTGTAGGTGAGTGTGGGTGGGTGTAGGTGAGTGTAGGTGAGTGTGGGTGGGTGTAGGTGAGTGTGGGTGAGTGTGGGTGGGTGTAGGTGAGTGTGGGTGGGTGTAGGTGAGTGTAGGTGAGTGTGGGTGGGTGAGTGTGGGTGGGTGTGGGTGAGTGTGGGTGGGTGTGGGTGGGTGGGTGTGGGTGAGTGTGGGTGGGTGTAGGTGAGTGTAGGTGAGTGTAGGTGAGGGTGTGGGTGAGTGTAGGTGAGTGTGGGTGGGTGTGGGTGAGTGTAGGTGAGTGTGGGTGGGGGTGGGTGTGGGTGGGTGGGTGTGGGTGAGTGTAGGTGAGTGTGGGTGGGTGTAGGTGAGTGTGGGTAGGTGGGGGGGCTTCTCTACGAAAGGGGGCCCGGCAGAAAAAGTTTGGAAACCGCTGAACGCAAGTATGTTGTTCCATACATCAGCTGGTGGATATTAAGTGTAGCACAATAACATTTCTATTCTAAGAGCAGAGCCTAACAGGAAGTCACTTGATGGATTGCATGAAAATATGAGATGTTAAATGTTCATCATGTTGCAGTTTAAACTGCAGAAGCAATATGACAAAATGATCACAGTGCTAAAACTGCGTGGCCCTTAATGTGACACTTATTTTAAGTAGGTTTGGTAATAAACTCTGGTGAGAAACAAACCTTGCCAATGTTTGTATTGTCCAGCGCTGCATCAATCTCATCCAGCACAAAGAAGGGAGCAGGCTTATAGCTGTGGAGGTGGAGAAGGTCGTCAGGTACACACTGGTGAAGGATTGACATGAAGGAAATACACGTCTACATACCTGTGAATGGCAAACAGTAGAGCTAGAGCAGCCACAGTCTTCTCTCCTCCAGACAGGTTGTCCATGGGCCTGAAACGCTTGCCTGGGGCCACACAGTTATAGTTGATGCCATCTAGGTATGGCTCCTCGGGGTTCTCAGGCCCCAGAAAAGCCTAGCAAAACACACACACACACACACACACACACCAGTGGAAAGATTTGTCTTAGTGTTCAGGAGAGGATTAGTGCTGCACTGACTAATTGAGAAAATTAAAGCATAACCTCAACAAGCCCTACACAATCCTGAAAAACAGGTGTTCACAGAGCAAGCTGTAGCAGAGGCAATGCAGGTTTACAAAAGCACACAAGCACGACATACACTTCATGGGTTGTAAGCATATGGTTTCATGTGGCCAGGCTATACACAGTCACTTTTGTTGTTTATGCAATCAAAACCACACTTGCTTTGCTGTCATGGTTTGTGTGTCTAAAAACTTTGCTTGCAAGTTGCATCTCAGTGGAGTGTGGACTAGAATACCTGTTTCTATGCCACTCGCTCGCCTAGAGCGTTTGTTCGGCCACATTCACTATGTACACTGTAACGGCCTGAGGAAACCTAAAAAGTTGACCATATTTTTACTGTTCTCAACCCTTGAGCTGTGCACATGTACCGTACCATGAGCTTCATTCAGGCCATGTTCAAATAACACTAAGGTTTTGCACACGGTGTAACTAGCAGATATAAAGTTTTAACATTCTTATGTTAAAATAGTGGATTTCATACGACCAGCAGACTGTGCATTCAAACTCTTATATTAGATTGAATGCGGCCCATTACCAGAGAATCATTATTAAGTCATTTTAAGATGGAGCTGCAAGCTTCAGTAACAAAGCCCTGTGATCACAAATAAACCAGAGCAGACGAAATAGATGTTTTGATGTATTTCATTGGAAATATCAATAACTACCTGTTTGATTTTGCATGCTTCATACATTCTCATGACATAAATTACTGTAAAAGTTTTTATCATGAACAGTGGAAATGCTTTCAAAGCTCTAGTGTCAGTTTGTCATGATTAATCACTGTGATCTCTGAGAGGTAATTGGAGAGTATTCTCACAGAGTTTATGACATTAGAGAACAATGTTACCAAACTTCTGTGTGAGTGACCAATAGAAACAGGTCTTTCATTGTAGTGCACAGATACAGCGCACTGAGATGCAGCTTCACTTGCATTCAAAACGTTTCAACTCGCAAGCAAGTCCCGCAAACAACAACAACAAAACAGACTGCAAATTCCTTCTGAAAGTTGTGATGGGTATTTGTTGTAGTGTTAAGGCCCCCATACACTGGTGTGGCGGCATTTCCAACAAAACCAGGCCAAAGTGAAGTTTGTTTTGTGAGTTAGAAATGGCATGCCAAAGTGAACTGGTAAACCCCTCTAAACGACCATTGGTCTGTGCCTTTTTAATGTGGAAATTTTCTTTGCTTAATTTCTTCTGATCAGTCCATTGAGGTCGGGCATCCGCGTGTGACAACATGCTCACACTGAAACTGTTTTTTCCACTGTGTTTAATACTGTAAAGCTGATTGAGAAGAGATACACTGTATAAAGTGGTATATAAATAAACATGACTTGACTGCCGAACTGGTACAAACATATCTATGTTTTTCACTCTTTTCCCCCCCCCAAGCGAAGAACGAAAAAGAAGTTTGCCGTGAGTGTATGGTGGCCTTTAGAAATGAAGCATCACTGTACCTGGGCACTGCTGTTGCGGGACAGAGCTTTATAGATCTCATCGATGTTGGTGGCCACAGACTCAAAGCAGGCATTGAAACGGTCAAATCTCTCCTTCTTTATCTGTTCAAACGCCTGCTTGGCTTTCTTCGCCCTCTTCCTGGCAGCTTCAAACTCTATGACATAAAAAAAAAAAAAAGACATTAAACAAACAAACATACAGAAAACGTTAATGCAATTCTGGGTGAGCTGCAACAGACAAGCTGAGTGATACAAACAGTGATGAAAAGAACTATGACGCTTCTAAAAGTTTATAAAGAGATCGTAAAGAAATCTATATGAATCGAGAGGTTTAATCCAATCTTCTGAAGTGCTTCCGCTGACCATATTTAATGTGTTTTGGTGGACCAGAAATCTCTCAGGTTTAAATATCTTCATGTGTGTTTGACAGATTAATGAAGACCCTTGCACTATTGTGTTTCTGCTTTACAGCTGAACTGAACTCTGTTTGCATTGATTGTTATTTTATCTCTGTAAAGCTGCTTTGAAACAACCTGTACTGTAAAAAGGTGACTTATTAACCCTCTGGGCTTCTTCGTAAAATAGTCACACTTAGCTTCCTCCCGCCCGAAAACGGGCGAAGCCTTAAAATTTTACTTTACTTTTTCCCAGGATAACCAATCATATATATTTTTGTTCTATAATGTTTTCTGATTATTATTTAGAATTTTTAGAATTTTTTATGATACTTTGCATTAATTATATAATTTTTATGAGCTATTTTTTCCATTAGAATTAATATATATATTTTTATTTTATTTATTTTATTTTTCAATAAATGCAACATTTCACATCAAAATAGAGTGCAGGCCTAAAAAAAAAATAATGTTCAAGTGAGAAGAGCGCCATCTAGTGGCTTCAAAATGTATTAATTTGTGTCATGTCCTATAACCGCCTATAGGCGGCCTATAGCTTTTTTATTTATTTATTTGATTTATTCCCATTCGGAAAGAAAAAAAAATATTACTAAGCAACCACTAAATGGAACAACACAAATTATATATAATTTTAAAGCTTAGGATCTCAGCTTTTTAATGCATCTAATTACATTTATTAACTCCTAACGAGTGCTGAGTAATCCCTCTAAAACCGAGTGTACCGCCAGCAGGCGCCACCTAGCTGCGAAAATATTCTTTACCATATTTTTAAAAAATCTTGCCTTGATTAATACAATTGATGTCATTTGAAAGCTTAGAGTCTGAACTTTACAGTGAATGTATCCACTTTGAAAAACTCTTAAGTATTGCTGAGTTATTTGCTGATAAATAGAATTTCTTTTTTTTCATAATCTATAAAAATAATGTACTGCAATGTGTCAAAAACATCATACAGCTCATGAAACATTCTCAGATAATTGAAAATGGCACTTCATTTTTTACAGCATATTATTACAATTAAAATGAGCCCAAAATTAACAATCTATTGCTTTTATGACAAGATATTCTTCATGGAGAAAAAATTGCCCATGAGGGGGTGTCAAAGACTGTACAAAAAGGCTCTCTCTTTTCCAAATGCTGTAACTTTTGATTCCTTTATCCAAAAATTATTATTTTTTTATCCAGATGCAGCTAACATGTAGGGGGACTTCACTAAAAAAGAATTTTCCTCCTACCTTATTTCCTTCCTGAGTTATTCCATGACAAAGAAAATATGCAAAATCATAATAAAAATTATATATGTATATATATATTGTCTTTTATCCGCCGTTTCTTGGCAGGACAATGTCCAAATGTAATGTAATTTATATTTTCAAATTTTTTTAAAAGAGTTCTTTCAAACGATACCTAACTTTTTGACTCTCCTTGCTATAGTTTTGGAGTTATTATGATTATATAATTTTTATATAGTTTGGGGCAAAATTTGCTGTTTCAGTCTTACCAGTTCATTTCTCTCTCTGTGTGTGTGTGTGTGTGTTTGTGTGTGTGGGTGTGTGTGTGTGGGGGGGAGGGTGTCTTATTTGCACTCTTGATGTTTTAGAGTGTCACCCCTTCATTGCTGTACACTTTTTTTCAGCACAGTTGCTGATCTGTAGCTTGTACCACCAAACGTTTCTCTGAGTTTTCCTATTTTTTCGTATTTCCCATTCATTTCCTATGTCGCCCGTTTTCGGGCGGGAGGAAGCTAAGTGTGACTTTTTTTTACGACCCTTTAACATATCAGAATCATCTCCTTGATTTTTTCGTGTGTTCATATAGGTAATAAAACAAAAGTCACCAAGTTTCACCCCCATCCGATGAAGCAAAACAATTAAACAATTCGAAATGTTCAAGTTTTCGCCCGTTTTCGGGCGAAGAATTCCATTAACACGAATCCTACTTATTATAATTACTATATATTGTACAATGTTTTGGGTTTTTTGGTCTGTTGTCGGCTTAATTTATAAACCTGGATTTTGCGTTTAGTTCACCTATGTCTGTTAAATGTGTTGGGAGTGTATATATACACATACATACATAGTACCGTGCAAATTTCTTAAGGCTATAGGAAGGTTATTTATATGTTTTGCTTTAGTTAGCCAATATTAACGGAATTTTACATTTTGCAAACATTATTTTTTCTATGCACAAGGAGTACGACAACAGACGTATGGTCCATCCGATCTCGTATGGAAGACATCTCATCTCATCGCATCGCATCTCATGTCTTGAATTAAATAAACATTATTACATTAAAGGGATAGTACTCCCAAAAATGAAAATTCTATTCTCCCTCAAGTTGTTCCAAACCTGCATAAATTTCTTTCCTCAGCTGAACACAAAAGATGATATTTTGAAGAATATGGGTAACAGTTGATGGACCCCATTGGCTACCAAAAAAGGGAATGAAATAAAATAAAATAACATCAATGTTAAGGCAATGGGGCCCCATCAGCTGTTCGGCTACCAACATGTTTTAAACTTTAACTTTTTTTTGCACTTTTTTGCACATGCACTTCAGGAGGAAGAAATTCATACAGATTTGGAACAACTTGAGGGAGAATAAATGGAGAACTTTAATTTTTGGGTGAACTATCCCTTGAAGAGAAAAAAACTGACCGACGAAATCCATTCGAAATGTGCCTTCTTAGTGCCACACTGAAGCAAACGTATATAAATAATTGTTTTAAAACAATTTCTAGCATGCCTAAGACTTTTATCTGTCATCTTTTTATACCATAAGCAAATTTTTTTTTCCATGAGAATGGATAGTGAAGTTTAAAGTACTAGCTAAATAATATAAATGAATGGCATTAACTGCTTAGACTAGTCTTACAAGTTAGTCATCTAAATTTTCTCTTTAAGACTCATCATAATTTTTTTAAGCAAGTTATTAAAACCCCCAAGGGTAGATACCCCGTGGCTAACTGCTAGTGGGTCAGACTAGTCCACAAGACTCAGTCTGAACATAATTTTATTCTCATGCATGTGAATGCCCTACCGTCACTGGTCTCCTGGAACTTGTCTCTGACGCTCTCCAGCTTCTCCATGGCCTTCATGTTGGGCGCACTGATCCTCTGCAGGATGCTCTGCTGCTCATTGAGTCTCTGCTGTAACGTGTTCATCTCAGCCTTGAGCTCCTCTTCTGACAGAGAGTCCTGCAAGCAGCATCGGTCACGTCACATTCTGAACACAACAACGTGCTTCTGAGAGTGTAAACCGTAAAGCAAGTCTTGATGTACCTTTAGGTCTTCTGACAAGCTGCTGAAGTCGATCTCAATGAGCGCTTCCTTGGCTAGGACAGTGCTAGATGCCTTCTGACTGCTGCTGAGGGTCTCCTCGGCCTGAGAACTGCCCTGCAACACACACAAGCAGGATATCCGGTGGAGTTAGCAGATACACTGGTAGAAAGCTTCAACACAACTACATGCTCTTTATTATGTTTTTTTCCCACCACTTATTTCCCAATAATAGTAACGTTTTATTTCAAAAATAGTTTTAATTCATGAAAACTACGAAATAAAACAAATGTGGGACATTATACGAATGGCAATTATGTAGTAAAAAAATTGTTACACAATTCATAAGCATCTTATATTTTCAATTCTTTGCCTGGGTTATAGTTTTTAACGGCATTGACATTCTCACAACGGCATTGACATTCTCATTTTAACGGCATTGACAGTCACACATGTCTAGTGACTGCTGGACATGTGTGACTGCTCAACAACAGTGAAGTCACCTCTTCCTGGCTGATGTCATCCATAGTGCCTGAGCGCAGCGGGAGTCTGATGTCCTGCATCTTGCAGGCCTGCAGCAGATTGTGTCTGTCACTGCGCTTCTGCTCCAGCTTGGTCTCGATGGCCGTCACCTCCTTCTGCAGCTGTGTCAACTCCCTGACCACACACACACACACACACACACAGGTTTCTCCTTACAACATCACACTCGTTTTCTTGGAAACATTATGCATGTCTGGAATGAAGCAGTGAAAGGTCTCACTTGTTAGCTCCCCCTAATTTCTTGCGGATCTCCTCCATTTCATGGTTTTTATCATTAACCTCAGATTTCTTGGCCAAGTGCTGGTTTTTCAGATCCTGCAGTTGTGCCATGGTTTCATCAATGATCTTCATGTTCCTCTGCTCTTCCTGTTTAAAAATATTAAATGAAACTCAGCTAGCATTATTTCTAGGCTCGATGGAGTATCATCATGAGAGTATCTGAGTGATCTCTACCTTCTTAAGTCTCTCGATCTCGTTCTCATCTTTCTTGACCGTCTGTTCCCACATGATCACCTTCTCCTGGTCTTCCTTCAGCTGATTCTTCTCATAGTCCAGCTGGATCGCCAGACGAGTCTTCTGAGTCTCAAATTCCAGGCTACCAGAGAGTTTGAGGAAAGGATGAATTATCAGTTACAGAAAATGAAATGGTTATCATAATTGTCATAATTCTCCACAAATTATGTTAAAAATATAACAAGAATAATGATCAATGTCAGGCTGAATTGTTTTTTTTTGTGCCATTTTCTTTGGTGTTGTGATGTAGGACATCTTTGTTGAAACAATGTATCCACAACAAGCAGATTATTTCAATGATCTCACCGTTTTTTTGCAATCTCATTTTGTCTCTTGACTTTCTCTTCTTCAAATTCACGAATGTTACGAACTCCAATCTCTTTACAGAAGTCCAAAAACACCTCGTCCTCCACCTGGAATGAAAGACAAACACCCACATGACCGCTGATAGGTGATAGATGAACCACGGTAAAGCTGTTTTAGATGACTCTGCTGTGTCCTACCAAGTTCATGCGGTCCTTCAGGTCTTTCATATCTCTCTCTCGTGACTGGACGATTCTCTTGATGTCATTAATGCGTGGACTAAAGTTAGCAAGTTCACTCTCCAGCTTTGATTTTTCCTGAAATCACCACAATAACGAGATATGTTTCACACTTACATATGAGAAAAGCAAAAAAGCAGGGAAACAAATTAGTTCTGATTTTAATTTCAGATTGGATGAGCCACATTCAAATTTGTTGAAAATACTGTTTTGCAACAAAACGCAAACCTGTGACCAGCAGTTGACCTTAATATTAATGTGTTAAGTGGCAACGCTGCTTGACAACTGTAAACGGTTTGCAGTTAGGGTAATGTACCATTACATCACATAACAATAGTTTTTGATTATTAGTCAAGTCACCTTTATTTATATAGCACTTTATACAATACAGATTGTTCAGGGCCTGAACTTCATTTTGGAAAATGAGGGGATTTTTTATTTGAGGGGGGCTTTATTACATTCATCTAATTACATTTACATTATTTTGAAATTCACAAGTCGATATTCTAAAGTGTTATATTCTTTAAACTTCACTGTACTATTTGAAAGTTATTGACATGTTAGTGTTATTAATCACAATAAGCCGTGACGAAGGACTCGATGCGGTGCTGGTGCTGACGAACACACAGCTGAAGCTCCAGCGAAGATGCCGTCTCTCAGACGCATGCGGTCCGAGTTCTCTTTCACAGCTTATTGAGCTTGAATGGTCAAACACACACACAATTAAATGCACGTCAAATGCAGATTGTGTGGAGTATTCACATAAACACAAGTCTGTTGTCTTGCACAAACTTTGCAAAACTGGATGTGTAACAGTATATTAGATCCGTGCATTTGTTCTTAAAGGGACAGCAGCCTAAAAAACTGTTGCCATCCGTTTCATTTATGTTAATACAAATTATTTAAAAATAGTCACTGCTTTTGACAATCACTTTTGTATCATTATGCATCAATTTATATTTGATTCATTCAGTGAAGACTATACAGGGTTTTATTTTTTTATATTTGATTATTCAATTTCTGTAGCATTTCTTATAACATGTTAAATAAAAAGTTGTTTTGTACCTACTGTACCTGAACAAATTAGTTTTATTTATTTATTATTGACCAGTTTTATATTTGCAAAAGTTTTTTATTTTTGTATCAAGGAATTTTATTGATGTACCAAGTAGTTTTTCTATTTGTCTCAGGCCTTACAGAAAGACTGCCAGTCATGTGTGTAACGACTGCAGTCAGCTTCAATAATGTGTTTTATAATATTGGTTTGACTAAAATGGGAAGAAAAAAAACAAGTCGTTCCAAACTTGTATGGCTTGTAAACCTTGAAATGAGAAGTTGAGTGAGTGGTGGTACCTGCATGTTAAGGGACAGGTGTCTGGTCTTGGTTTGCTCCAGATCACTCTGAGAGTATTTGAGTCTCATCTGCAAACCATGAGCTTGAGACTGAACCTGACGCAGCTCTGCCTCCTTCCTCTTGGCCTTCATTTGCTCCTGATATTAACACGCAAACAATCAGTCACGGCACATTTGCTCAAATCCCATAAACACCCTTCTAATTCAGCATTACTTACTTTAAGCTCCTCTGTGAGTTTTTCCTTTCTGTCTTTCAGTTTATCAACGGCCTTCTCATCCCAGCGCCGAGCCTTGGCCTTCAGATCACTGGCACCTCCGGAGATCACTCCAGACTTCTGGAATAACGTCCCGTCTAGAGCCACAGTCTAAACAATACATAAAACATGTCCAGAATCAAACTACATACATTTTTACATTTCCCACAAAAAGTGAGTAGTGCTTGCCTGAGCAATAATCACCAATTCTATGGTGTTTTGGGTTGCGAAAGCATTCAGATTAGTTGCTGGGGTGTGTGATGGATTTTTAACAGATAAGATAGTAAACTGTCTTTTAAACTAACCATGATTCTACCATCTAAACCTTACTTCCCTTTTTTAGGCCTATCATTCTAACACTTGAACAAAATGTACCAAAAAATGTTCTGGTCTTTGAATATTGTGTCCAAGTGCTGAACCAAGACAATATCAAAAATATACTGTCTGGAATAGTCTCATGACATATTGAGTAATCGACTGAACTCCTAAAGGAGCTGTATGTAAGAAATGTATTTCAATTAATCATAAAATGGCCCTGATATGTCACTAGACATTAAGAAATCATGTTCATTTCAAATACTTATATCACTGACAACAGTAGTCCGGCCAGGATATTGTCATTTAAAAGTGAAGCTGCAGCCCTCAACTGATGTTGATGTTGTCATGTTGTGTTTTGGCCTGATGCTCCACCCTCCACCTATCTACCAATCACGAAGTCAGTAGTGTTTCGGCATCCGGGTTGCCAGCTCTGCTCTAGTTACCACAGCTACGTAGCAGCCTACGTTCCTGCTGGATCCTGCAGCCTATCTGGCAACCTCTAGTCAGGGGGGAGGGGGAGGGGATACTCCGCTGAGAAATGCTCGAGAACTCTCCCGGCCGTGATTAAAGCATTTGAAGCATTTGACATTGTCTGAAGTCTGTTGGTTATTATTGCTGTGAAGCAAGTTAGCTAGTGGAACAAGTTATTTAGTGAAACACTAGAGACCTTACTACCAAGTGATTGTGTTCGATAGGGGGGCGAGACGTCGTTCGACTCTTAGGCGGGGTTAGATTGCGGTCAGGTAACTAATTCTTGGGCATTTTATTTATGCGGTAAGAATAGCTATGCTTAGGCGTCAACCCGCGCGTTCAGAGGCAACTCAACTGAGTATAATAGTTTCAGGTGTCAAGCACACTCGGTTCACCCTCAGTCAGGTGCGCAGGGGAAAAATCTACCACAATTGCCACAGGCCCCATTCGGCACAACTATGGACCATCTAATGCATAATCCGCTCAAAACTAGGGAGAAACAGATCTGATTTAGTGACTTTTTTTCTTAGTACCTTGTGTCTGTATGGTCCCCCAAAAGCGATCCTGCGAGCGTCCTCCACGTTCTCACAGACCAGGGCGTTTCCACAGGCATACTGCAGGGCTTTCTTAATATGTGGTGGCTCATATCGAATTACATCAATCACCAATTTGGCACCACGCAGCTCACGTAGCTTCTCATCTGTGGGCTTGACCTGTTGAGGACATTATCATACAATCAATCAACATGCATGGTTCACAACACATTCAGTGAAACGCATTCCAGTGACATCACCTCTAGGTAGTCCAGGGGCAGGAAGGTCTCGGGTTCGCCACGCTGCTCTTTTATGTACTGGATACAATCACGACCTGTCTTCTCAGAGTCCACAATGATGGCATCCATGTTTTTGCCCAGCACCTTCGTGACAGCGATCTGGAATTTCTTCTGTGTGGGCTGGCACAGGTCAATCAGTCTCCCGTACTGGAGTAGGAGAGGATCATATGTGAGCATACAAATATATAAGACACATACATGTAAAAAAATAATAATCTACAAACCCCATCAAAACGGCAGCTTTTGAAACAAAGATAAATCATATCAGAATTTTTGCACGTAAAAACTACAGCCTATGCAATGGCAGTGAACACCAAAGTCACATTTCAGAAAATAAATCTGTGCAACCCTTTTATAATTTGGTGGTTGGTTTGACGATGGTTTTATTGTGTGATCAGCTGTGTGTGTAATGAGTGTTTCCACACTGAACATGAATGTGCTGCGGCGGAAAAACTACTTATTTTTTTCACTTTGATGTCGATTTTTTTTTTTACTTTTGCGGCGACAGAAAAGGCTTCAGCCAATCACATACTACAAGGACAACGATTTGAAAGACAATGTGTGGCGTAGCATTGCCAACCAACTCGGTTATCACGACTGTGTTGTGTGATAGTTTTAGTCGTTGTATAGTCCTGTGCTGTGTAGGCTAGCAGGCTAAGCTACATGGATAGAAAGCTAACACTATTATCGTCAACGATAGAGACAGACAAACTATTAGCTTTTCGTTACGCATCCAGTGTGAAAGGGCCTTAACTCTAAATAAATCTGAAATTGTTACGAAGAATCAGCTGGATCTTATTGTTGAAATGTATCACTCAGGTGAGGGCTACAAAATTCCCAAGGCATTAGATTATTAGATTATAAATTATTAAAAAGAATAATTTTTTTTATTCTTTTTTTTATTAAAACTAACATCATAAAACAAACATGTGCCATAAACATCATGTGTGCCATAAACATCATGGCACACAGCGAAGATAGTCATCAACAAGTGAAGAAAGTATGGCACAACAGTGACATCATCAAGAACAGGTCATCCCTCTAGAATTGACAATGAAACTAAATGGTCAGGGAGGCTTTCAAGAGGCCAACAGCAGCATTACATGAGTCGCAGCTCTTTCTAGCACGTACTGGTTGCTCTATACATGTGACAAGCCTTTTCTGACTAAACAAACAAGCCCGGCTAAACCTTGCAAAAACAAACCCAGTCTCCTAAACCCATGTGGGGAAATGTGTTACGGTGTGAGACAAAGACTGAACTTTACGGTCAAGACTGTAGAAGGTATGTTTGGCACAAAGACAACAGCACATCAGAAAAAGATCACTAACATTTGGAACGACATGAGGGTGAGTAACTCTGTGTCTGGGGAACTGACCCTTGAACAGCTCCAAGTACCAGACAAGTTTGGCACAAGACCTTCTGAAAATGAAGAGAACTTACACCTCTCGGCATGACAATGATCCAAAAGCCACTCCACTTGAAGGTTTTTGTACATCAACAAAAAAACAAAGGCTTTAGCAAAGAAAGATGAACTGTTTAGCAATGGCCCAGCCAGAGCCCAGACCTGAATCCTCTATGGGTGGACCGGAGAAGGTATAGGAGACCTCCGTGTGATTCAACAGATCTGGATCATGTTTGTAAAGAAGAGTGGGAAAATATTCCCAAGTCAAGATGTGCCTTTCTAAACAGACCGTTGTAATCGCATCAAAGGGTGCCTCAAGTAATAGTTCAGGCAGGGAACTACACTAACCTTTCCCACTGGTGGCACTTGCGCTACTAACTTTTTCAGTTACTGGCGAAAAACATGATTTGGTCGCACAAATTATTTATAGTAAGTGCTGCTGAGTCACGGGATATGTACCTGTCTCTACACATCGCATGCTTCATACTGTCGTTGTGAAGCTTCAATGATTTGTGTTTGAATTGTTTTGTGACGCAGTTACAAATTTGGACAGTCCTGCAATTGAAGGCCCACAGAATTTACAGTACACACTACAGTGCATTGCTCCGTCTTGGTACCTTAACCACTGGTATTCTTCGAGTCACTGCTGTCAAAATTCATATGTCCGTATCGTTTTTCCCGCGTGTGCTTTTCCTGACGAATCCTTCTCAGCCTCATCATTAGGGATGTAACGGTTCACAAAATTCACGGTTCGATACGATACACTTGTGTCATGGTTCGGTTAGGTACGCAGCAAAAAGAAATAAATGCCAGAGAATTTTCCTTGATTTAATTTTTTTATTCTTTTTTTTATTAAAACTAACATCATAAAGTATGATTTTTTTTTTTTTTTTCTTTGACCAATTCTAGAGCTATAATTGACTCTTCTTAGGAGCATATAAAACAAAACAGCTCCTTGGAAAAAATTAAATGTAATATTGTAGTAGTTATAAACAAAGGTTTATTTTAGTTCAGATTAACATTTGAGGGCATCAATTGTATTCATAAAGTCAAAATAAAACCAACGTAATGTTATAGCCTAGCCTACTATTCCTGCCAAACTTCCATGGTTGCAGACAGTTAGCGTTACTACAGTAAATCCATGGTGAATGTTGCTGATCTGTGGACACTGGATAGTTCATTCATGGCACAATGTTTCTTCCTAGTTTCCACGCGCTGTTTGATCCGTTAATAACGGAGAAATGTGAATGTTTCTCACTAGATCTTGCAGTGATGTTATTACTTCTGTGGCGAATTCAAATGCTTTCTTTACTGGATCTCTTATTTGCGCTGTGTAGTAACAGTGTCGCATGATCACGATCGGCTCGCGCTGCACTGGTCCAAACTGATAAACGGTCCTTCAACCACACAATAACGAGCAGTTTCGTTCCGCTTGCATTACGTTTGCCATTTGATGTTGGACAATGTTGTGGTCGCATCGCCGTCTCTTACATTATGAGCGCTTGCCACGCGCAACGCGCCTACATTTGAAATAACTAAATTTTGGTCGGCAGGAAAAATGGTCCAACCAACCAAATGTTCGGTTTGAAAATGCACCGAAAACCTAACCGAAAGCCTCATACCGAACGGTTCAATACGAATACGTGTATACACCCCTGAAGCCGACTTGATGTGTTGAATGCTCAGAGCACGTTATAAAACGTATTCTTAAAATACACATTTTTGTTTTAATAAATGCTCATAGTAAATCATAGCATATTGCCTAAAACATAAGGTAGGTACAAAAATAATCAGTGATACATTTGCGACCCATTAAAAATTAGGGTCGCAATGGCATTTCAAAAGGTTGCATATGCGACCATTTTGGTCGCAGTGTAGTTCCCTGAGTTCAGGGCTATGCAATTAGTTAATCCAAGCTTTTTATTTAATCCTTTTCACTTCGCCTTTTAGTGCCATTGCATAGGTTGTAATTTCACAATTCATGAATTATACATTAAACGTGCACAAGATCTGATATGATTTATCTTCGTTTTGTTTTTTACATTACAAAAAACAGACTATCTGTTTTAGACTATCTCTCCACTATACATGAAATGAAGGCTAAAAGGAGCCCCTTCTCACCACTGATCCAGGATACAGCCTCTTGATGCTCTCCAGAATCTCAGCCTTGCGCTGCTGTCTGCTGTTCTCCTGTCTGTCGATGCGAGCATCACCCAGCTGCTCCATCACCTGTACAACACACATCACACACTTCAGTAAACACAGCTCTTATTCACGCCGTAACCTTTCACTCCTCTCAAAGATTGCCTGAGTTCAGGTCGCTGTTCTCTCAGGTAAAAGCGTGATAATGTACACCGTGTCAAAAGTTGGCACAGCCTAGTGTCATTCTTGGCATGCCTGTGGACAGTCTGTTAAGTGGGTGAAAATGGGGTTTAATAATAATACCAATACGTTTAATTTATATAGCATTTTTCCCAAGCTCAATCAATAAATACAAATACATCAAAAACAAATATAAGAAACAATACAGTATACACATCAAACTAGTGTTGTCAAAGTATCGGTACTTCGGTACTGAAAATGTGACGATACCAGCATTTCTGTAGTACCGGGTATATTCGGTACCCACTAATAGGAGCTGCTTTTTATCTAAGCGCAGGTCTCCAGACTAACTTTTTTACTTAGAGCACTGTCTGTAGCCGATATATACCACGATGTAGTAGATATATATTGTGGCGAGCAGGACGAGGCCGGTGGCATGATTACTGATGAGCGACGACTGTGCGACGCACTGGTCTCGTATCTCTCATGGAGGAGCGGAAGCATAAAGGAGGAGCGACGACAGTGAAGAGCAAGAGAGGACAGGCCTGAATTTGTGTTGTGTTTTATTTTATTTTATTGTGACAGCAGTCGTCCGTGAGGGGCTGCTGTCTCTTACTTTCGTTTTGTATTTGGTTTATTTTTTATATTAAAGCTTCATGAATGTTCGAACTGCAAAAAGACTATTTAAATATCAGGCATGAAAACAGGTCAGGGGTAAAAAAGGTGAGAAGGATGCGGCAGCAAAAAAACCAATCCAATCTATCTATCTATCTATCTATCTATCTATCTATCCATCTATAGAGTGCTTTTTAATGTTAAATTCATCAATCTGGTGAAAATTAAACAAAGAAAAATTATTTTAGTTACAGTGTCTGTCTACATTACTACTAGACCTACATAATAATAGTTATAATATTAATCCTATGATAGTAATAGCCATATATTGTAAAACAAATGCACTGAAAAATAAAGTTAACTTTCATAATTAGTTTTGTACTAATTTCTATACTTGTAAGAGTATATTTCTATACTTCACATTAAAGGTGTGATTGGGCTAGCCCAGTGTCAATCAAGAAAAGAATTTGGTTCTGAAATTGGGCCGCTGATCTACGTGTTTCATGGGGTGTCAGAAAAAAAAAACTAACGCTGACTTTTTATTGACCAATGCATTACATACTAATTACGCACTAATCCAGCGCCGCCAATTAAGCAAAACAAAACGAATGGGCCGCCGATGTACGAGTTTTATGGGCCGTTAAGACAAAAAACGAAACAAAAAAGTATGATATGTATCGGCCCAAAAAGCACGTCGGCCCACCGGGAATCTCCCGGTAGTCCCGATGGCATTAGCCTATACATGCCTGGACGT
This sequence comes from Leuciscus idus, assembly GCA_021554675.1. Lineage (NCBI taxonomy): Eukaryota > Metazoa > Chordata > Actinopteri > Cypriniformes > Leuciscidae > Leuciscus > Leuciscus idus. The sequence goes on along the minus strand of CM038640.1, from coordinate 2,951,066 downwards.
CACACAAAACAAAATACCTGTAGCCTTTCACCATCCACTTAAATAGCTGCTGTCGCATCAGTTGACATGCCATCTCCTTTCCTCTCTTTCTTTTTCTATTTTTAGCCCCCGACAGCTTTTTTGCATTATCCATCTTTTTCGACGACAACTCACTACTTGTTCCTGCTCGCTCAGCTCTCACGGCGCCCGCGCCCGCTCGCGATACTATCTCGCCCTCTTCTATGTCAAAATTAAAAATAATAATGACATTGGCAACATCGCTGTCTGTATTTGACAGGACAGTTAACATTGTAAGCTAACTTACCTCAGGCTTGCTTTCCGACGTGCGGTTCTTTTGTTCGGCAGTGTGTCATCAGACTCGCGGTGTTAAAGACTTTGAAAACAATTCTGCCCTACTCTGACTCGGATTGGCTGTTTCGGCATTAGGAATGATGATTGTTTTTTTAAAGCTGCTAAGTTTATGGTAACTATAGAGATATAGCGGGTAAATTCTGGCCACGACCACGACCCCCCCTCCCACCCCATACATATTTTCTCATCGGATCTGCACAAATCACGTAGGTGACCCATTTTGGTTTTAAAACGGCGAATTTCGCCGAAAGGTGAGGAGTTTTCATGCCTGAAATATTAACCCTGTATGTTCAGCTTGTCTCTGTGTGAATGAATGGCACAGACACGCGGTTTCATTTACCTCACACACACTGAAGCACGAGTGACGCTCGCGCTGTTTTCAGTCTCTGCTGCCTCACGATATGATGACATGAAGAAATTAATCTCCAGAGCCGCTCTGAGAGTTACTTCATGAGCATTTTACAGTTTCATTTGAGAAAAAACTATCGTCATATCATACAAACACAGAAACTCAAAGGTCTTCACGGCAACCCGTCAAAATAAAAGTTTGGTTTAACTTGAAGAAATTGACAGAAATAATTATATTAGGCTACTGTACAGTAGATTTAGCTACGTCTCCATGGGATTTTGGACCTCTCAAATTGTACCTGGTTCAGCTCCATGTTGATCTCATCTATTCTCCGCTTGGCCTGTTCCACCTCTTCAGTGAGCTCCTCTTCCATCCTCTTCTGCTCATCCAGAGACTGTCTGAGGAGCAGAACGAGAGCGATGAAGCACACACACACACACACTCACAGCTGTTTGCCGGGTCAGATGTGGTGTTGTGATGTGTTTGTACCTGCTGGTGGTGATGTAGTCCTCCAGCTTCTCAATGCGCTTCTGGTTCTCCTCGATCTCTCTGATCTTCTGCTTGATCTTGGCCTATAACAACAATCACAGCAAATCAAGCTACTCCGTTTGATTATTTTCACTTAATAAGTGAAATCTGCAGAAACGTTTCGCACCTCCGTCTCTATTTTCTTCCTCTCCTCCAGGTCCAGGCGGTCCTGGTCAGCTTTCTGGTCTCTGTTGAACTTCTCCAGCTCTTGAGCCAGTGTAGCAGCTCGCTTACTCGCCTCCTCCTTCAGACGGTGATATGCCTTCACCTGAGCACAAACACACACACCACAGTTATATTGCACGCTAAGGAAGCCGTTATTTAATCATTTTCAAGGCAATGCTCTGCAAGTTTACGTTTTACCCTGGTAGAAGTATACTTTTACTATGCAAAAACTAGATGCAACTAGATGAGCCCTCTGTATGGTCAGCTATGACTGTGTCATGCCAGGACCAGCTGGGGCCTAAACACAGTTTTTAACAAGGATGACGCTCTCTTGTGTGCATGTGCCTTCCCCTAGTTGCTTTTAGAGGGAAAGCTGCCCATAACTGCTGCTCTAGGATCAGCCTAATAATAGCATATTGGCAAAACAGATCCGGCAGGCGATCCAGCGCTCTAGGGTTTCTATTCACAACGCGTTTTTGCAATGTTGAGCAATATAGCCAATCCCAAACAAACATGTATGTTGATTTCTTGAAAGCAATGGCCAATCAGAGGTGTTTAAGTTAGAATCCACTCACCGGTTAAAACAACAGAGTTTGTGTTCAATGCTGAGATCTGCACGTTCCTCTCATTATAACACAGTGTATGAATGAATGAAGCATTTATATAGCGCTTTCATATGTACTACTGTACACCCAAAGCTAGGGCTGAACAATTTTGGAAAATAATGTAATTGCGATTTTTTTTAACCATTATTGCGATTGCGATTTAATATGCAATTCATTTTTAAGTTCTTTATCTTCTGTATTATTCGACAAAGATAAGCAATAAATCATTGTATAGTAGGGATGGGAATATTTAGGTACCTCATGATCTATTTTTTTTTTTATCTTATTAAAAACACAAAATCTTTATTTAATTACATAATTTAAAAATAATTGTTTAAAAAAATGTTACATGTTAAGAATTTTAAATAGGCTATATAAACTAATATAGCTTTAAAAAAAAAATTTTTTTTAAATAAAAAACATTACTAGCAATAAACAAAGAGTACTTTCATTATTTATAAGTAGGCTGTCTGAACGTTTTCCATTCAAGAGCTGTGAGTTTTTTCTCAGTTTAGATACGATAAGCTGCATTCACACTAATGCACAGATCTCTTTTGAAATATAAGATGTGGTTAAGTCCTGTTGGTTTAAGATATAACTGACCGTGTTTACATTAATTTCGCGTCATAAAAGCATTTTGAGAAGCAAGTACATTTAACCAATGAGTCGTTCACAGCCGCATGCGCGAGCGCTCTTCACAAAGCGTGTATTTTAAATTGAAAGCAGCCTTCTCAGTGATTTTCATATTTTTAATATACAAGCCAACTGCATTCCAAAAGACATAAATGATGCCTTAGTAGAGCATTTGTGAGGAAAATTCCGGCGGGCGAGACCACACACTGCAAGGCAAAGTGGCATAACCTGTGCGATGTCCTTGTAATTCACTTCAACCTTTCCAAACTTTATGAAAGATCAATTTTCGGAAGGTTCGAGCGGTGTCGTGTGTGTGAGAGAGAGAAATTAGAAGCAAGGGTTGTTTCTAAAGCACACGCAGCGTCATCACGCATCTGTGTTTAAAAACTAAGCTCAGACTCGATTCTGAAATTCTCTGAATCGATCCAGATTCGTTGGAGATAGAATCTATGACATAATATATCATTATATATTAATTATATAATTATAACATATCACATAAATTAAACTAAGTGTTCTTTCCTGTATGCCAGGCTTATATGCATAGCGTGCCAAGGTGATGCTACATCTGCAGACTGCTTTTCTCTCACGTCACGTGACGTGACCAGAGTGTAATCGCAGCTTTTGCGGTAAAAAAAAAATGTGCGTTTCATCATATTGCGATATTATCGCAAATGCAATTAATCGTTCAGCCCTAACCAAACGATCAGTGTGCTCAGAAGGAGAGCGCTTTAGATTAGATTAACTAAAATGAGTGATTATAAAGCGAGAGAGCTCTCTGCACGCTTTCAGTAGCCTTGACTTGCTTTTGTTCAGATTAGCAGTGGTTTGAGCATGTAGATGATTTGAATGGTTTATGCTGGGATGTGTAGGGTGGAGAGGGAGAAGGTGGAGTCGTTGAACAGCTGTACCTGGTTCTCTTCCAGCTGCAGATCTTGTCCCTGGCTCTGGGCCTCCTCCTCCATGCGCTCCTCAAACTCCTGTCTGGCCATCTCCACCGACCCCTGCTCCCGGTCCAGCTCATCCATGTCTCCCTTGCGCTTCTTGTAGCATTTCTGTGCGTTCTGCAGAGACTTACGAGCAGCCTCCAGCTTCTTTATCTTGTGAGCAGTATTCTCCTTGGCTTTAATGTACAGAGGCCTCTTCTGATTGAGATCTGCATCCTTCTCCCTGTCAACATGTCAAACACAATCAATTTACATTTCACAACTAGCGGAGCACTAATCAACCATAATCATATTTTATTTATACATTTTCATAGTTGAACTTAGGGACTTTCTGCTTGGTTGGGTGATCAAGCAACATTACGCGCCAAGGGAAAATATAAAAGCGGCCTCACGATTGTTTTCAGAGGTCCAACAAAACCTGCATGATATACTTGGTTTAGCTTTACTCAGATAACTTTACTCCTATACTTTTGGTCAGAAACATTTGTCAGGCATGCAATGGACACTCTCCACAGACTGTGGTGACGTATTTCAACAGCAACTAACTTATTATATAGTCAAATGTTTTATTTTTAATTAAATAAAATGCTGTGTGTGTAAAATATACACACAAACACTCAAACAAACTGATGTGCACACACACACAAACACTCAAACAAACTGATGTGCACACACACACATGAACGGGTGTTACTGTCCTGTAACTTACTTTCTTCCAGATTTGTTAAATGAAATCAATGTAGCCATGATGCAGAAGAAAGTGCACAGCAATGAATGGTTTACACTAAAACATCAAGGCCTGGTCTCACAGACAGGGTTTAGATTAAGCCAGGATTAGGCTTTAGTTCAATTAGGACATTTAAGTAGCTTTTATAAATGTGCCTAAGAAAAAAAAAACATTACTGGTGTGTATCTTGAGACAAAATGACATTTTTAAATGTATCAATGCAAGTCAGTGTTTTCAGTTAACCCCTTAAACCCTAAGCGTCCCGCCGGCGGGACGCCACCCCATGAAAAATATTCATAATCAAATTACTAAGCAACCACTGAATGGAACAACACAAAATAGGTATCATTTTAAAGCTTAGAATCTCAGCTTTTTAATGCATCTAATTACTTCGATCAACTTCTAATGATTGCAGAGTTATTCCACTAAATACGAGTGTACCCGCCGCAGGCGCCACCTAGCTGCAAAATTAATAATCATAACTTTTTTTCAAAAATATTACCTGGATCAACTTAAAATAGATGTCATTTGAAAGCTTAGAGTCTGAAATTTACAATGAATGTAGCCAATTTGATAAACTCCAATGTAGTGCTGAGTTATTTGCTGATAAATAGAAAAAAAATGTTTTCATAATTTATAAACTACTTTTTTGTACCACATACTGCAATATGTCAAAAACATCATACAGCTCAGATAGTCCTGTGTCATATGTCATTTGAAAGGTCTCAATGAGTAGAATACAACAAGCATAATTGTTCCAGGGTTTTTAATAAACTTGAGCAAGGTTTTTGTAAAATAACCCCTTAAGAGACCCATGTGTAAACCATATATGGATGCTGCATTTTAGACACATTTCCGCTTGTAACTTCATGAAACATGCTCCAATTGTGGAAAATGACACATCATTATTTACAGCAGATGCTTACAATTAAAAAGAGTCCAAACTCAACATAATCCATCACTCAGAACTAAAGATATTCCTCATGGAGTTCTAAACCACAAAAAATCCACTGATTCACGTAGCCTAGCAAGGTAGCTTAGACTTGGCCTTTTTACTCGTATCTTTATGAAACATTCGCCGATCATGAAAAATTATACATCGTTATTTACAGCAGGAGCTCACGATTACAAAGAGCCCAAACTTAATGTATCCCATCAATCAGATCTAAAGATATTTCCTCATGGCGTTCTAAAACAAAAAATACCTCAGACGCGCCTATCCTAGTATATACTCATGAAGCACTCGCGTTTGGTTTTCACTTATAACTTCACAAAGCATGCACAGATCGTAGAAAAATGCACATCATTATTTTCTGCAGACTCTCACGATTAAAAAGAGCCCAAACTCAGCAAAATCCATCACTCAGATCTAAAGATATTCCTCGTGGGAGTTGTAACACACGAACCACCACCGGCGCGCATAGATCGTTTATTATAGATGTAGCACTTGTCGCGTTTTAACTCATAACTCAATGAAGCATGCATCAATTGTGGAAAATGGCACATCATTATTTACAGCAGATTGTTAAGATTAAAAAGAGCCCAAACTCGCCATAATCCATCACTCAGATCTAAATATATTCCTTATGGCGTTCTAACACAAAAAATTCCACAGGCGGATCTATGAAGTAGCAATAGCAGTGATGCGATGTTGTTTTGATGTGACGTTTCAGCTCATAACTCAATGAAACATGCATGGATTGTGAAAAATCACACATCTTTATTGACAGCAGATTCTCACGATTACAAAGAGCCCAAACACAACATAATCCATTGCTTTGATCACGAGATATTCCTCACGAAGTGATGCATACTTGGCTAAAAAACAAGTCTCTCATCCTCCCGGGGTGCAAAGTGTTTTCCAGTTTTCCCGGAACCATCCGTGCTCGATTTCAAACGTGGAATAACACAAAATATGTATCATATTAAAGCTTAGAATCTCAGCTTTTTAATGCATCCAACCACTTCGATCAACTCTGAACGAGTGCTGACTAGTCTCTCTCAACCGGAGTGTACCGCCCGTAGACGCCCCACAGGCGCCACCTAGCTGCGAAAATATTAATTATCATATTTTTCCAAAATATTGCCTTGATTCAAACAAAATTGGTGTCATTTGAAAGCTTAGAGTCTGAACTTTACAGTGAATGTAGCCAATTCGAAAAACTCCTAAGTACTGCTGAGTTATTTGTTGATAAATAGAATATTTTTTTTCATAATCTATAAAATAGTTTTTTGTACTATGTACTGCAATGTGTCAAAAACATCATACATCTCATGAAACATTCAAAAATCATTGAAAATTGCACTTAATTTTTTACAGCATATTAATACAATTCAAATGAGCCCAAAATTTACTTAATCTATTGCTTTTATGACAAGATTTTCTTCATGGTGAAACAATTTTAAAAATGCCCATGAGGGGGCGTCAAGGTCTCAACAAAAAGGCTATCTTGGTTCCAAATGCTATAACTTTTGATTGCTTTATCCAATCACCACAAAATTTTATCGAGATGCAGCTCATATGTAGAGGGACTTCCCCAAAAAAGAATTTTCCTTCTACCTTATTTCCTTCCTGAGTTATTCCATGTCAAATAAGAAAGATATGCATTATCATAATAAAAATTATATATATTTTTTGTCTTTTATCAGCAGTTTCTCGGCAGGAGAATGTCCAAATGTAATGTAATGTATATTTTCAAAAAATTTGAAAAGTGTTCTTTCAAACGATACCTACCTTTAGAATCTCCTTGCTATAGTTTTGAAGTTATGAGTCTTTAGTTTTGTGTATGTCACTAAGAAAACTCTTTTTTTTTATTGCCTTCCAAATGTGTGAGGACTTAACAAAAAGGCTCCCTTTGTTCCAAGTGCTGTAACTTTGGATTACTTTATGCTATCATCATAAAATAATGATCCAGACGCAGACCACACATAGGGGAACATCACAAAAAAAGAATTATTTTGCTACCGTATTTCCTTCCTGAATTATTGCATTTCAAATAAGAAAGATATCTAAATTATTAAAAAATAATATTAATATTTTTGTCTTTTATCAGCATTTTCTCAGCATTAGATTGTCCAAAAGTAATAAAAATTTATATTTTCTAAAAATATAAAAAGTTTCCTAACAAATGATATCTACCTTTTGACTCTCCTCTCTATAGTTTTGAAGTTATGAGTCTTTACTTTTTTGTGTGTCACTCAGACAAAAAACTCCAAAAATGGCCTCAGTGTTTAAGGGGTTAAACCAGATCAAACATGTGTTTTAGTCTGGGACTAGCTTAAGCCTTATCTGTGCAACTGGGGGCAAGAGTGTAAAACACACAAAGAAAGAGATAAAGAGATCATTTGGAGACTGTTCAACCAGACAGTGGAGCCAGAAGACTCAACAACAACATTTTATAAAGTAAACTAGCCAGAAAACATGATATATAACCTTTCTTTTAGTGTATTATGTAACACACAGACAGGTAGCCTATAGGCTCTAGCACTACCCAAATCAAACCCGAGTTCGTAGGGTTTTATTTCTTTAAAACTCGAAAGTGGGCAAAAGAGCCGGATTAAAGCACCCGGTGTAAACGTGAACATGTCTCTCTCGTCTACTTGTGCTCCGGCTGACCAAGCGCATCTTAACACACTCAGACTCACTTTATCTCCTTCTCAATGGTCTGCTGGTCTCTCATCATTCTGCCCAGCTCCTTCTTCTTGTCTTTCAGCTCGTCCTCCACACGGTCCATGCGTTTCCGGTCCTTGTCAATCTCCTTGTTGCGGTGGGCGAGCTCTCGGTTCAGCTTCTCAATCTCTGACTCTCTGTGGAACAGTTTAAAGAGCTGTAGCTGTACATGAGCGCGCACCACCTCGTCCTTCAGCCGCTGGTACCGCTCCGCCTGCACACGACACATGGAGAACACACAGATTCAGGGTTTCAGACACTCACATCAATTAGAAAAAAGAGAAGATGTACTGGCACTACATTAGGAGCCCACCTCCTCTTTCTCCTGCTTGGCCTCTTTCCGTTCAGCAGCGATGTTCTTCTTGCGATGGTAGTTAAACTGTGTGTCCTCCTCAGCCTTCACCATCTCCTTCTTGAGCCTGTCGTACTCCTGCGCGAGCTCTCCGGAGCGAGAGATCTCTTCAAACAGAGCAGTTCTCTCTTTAGGGTTCTTCATAGCGATCGACTCCACCGCACCCTGTGGGAGAAACACACCAGATAGACGTCTGCACTTACTGTAGCTACTTCCTGGATGTTCTGGTTTATGTCCATTTATCTGCCCTGTAACTGTAGTAATAAACAAATCCTACCATCTGAGTAATTTAAACTTCAAGTACAAGCTTCATGTTTATGTGCGTTTTTGCTCTCAAAAACTAAAGAGACCCTGGAGAAAGTGCCAAGGAACAGAGGAACACAGGGCCGAACGCTAAGCATGTTTCCCACAGGCCCAGTTCAGGCCCGGTTGAGCCAGAATGCTAAGCATGTTTCCCAGTTCAGGCCCAGTTGAGCCAGAATGCTAAGCATGTTTCCCAGTTCATGCCCAGTTGAGCCAGGGGTTTAGATGTTTACTGGCACAAAAAAAAACCACACAGGTTACAGGGTCTTTTAAGACCTTTGTCAAGACCTGAAGATATAAAAATGAATACTGTACATTAGGGGTGTGCAATATTGACAAATTATATCTCGATATTTTCAAAGATTTTGTTGATAACAATAATTAGACCATATTATTCATATTCTATGCGATGGTCAGTTCACAGTGAACGTAAATTGTCACGTGAATAAGCAAATCCGCAAAGAAAGAATACAAATCTTTGTTAGATAGTTTTCATTTGGTAAAGTGTTTATATATGTCTAAGTCAAAGTGTAATCTAAAATTTAAAAAGACATTGCATAAATAAAAACACTGAATGACCTTACATTTTCTAAAAAGCATCATGAGCTAAGCTGATCGTAGAGACCATTGGTGGCAGTTTTTTACGATGTACTTATGCTTACGATGCTTTCGAGAAACGCAGCCCAGACCTGCGGAAATGACACACTCCACCTTTAAAACTGAACAATTATAAAGCAGCAGCTCTAATAACCTGAAAGACCAGGAAGTTTCTGGCCTTGATGAGGATCCCCAGTTTCTCCAGTTCCTCGCTGTATTCAGACAGACCCACCACTTTACTGTTGATGCGGTACTCTGATGAGGAGCCTACACAACACATGAACAGTTCAGATACCATGCAGCAGAAATTAATGAGTCAAAAGCATTCCACTCTGTTCTAGGGCTGCACAACTTATTAATAATCATAAAGTCAACTCCTGTGGTTTCACTGAAAGTATGTTATTGAACAGCCAAACATGTAATCAATCACAATCATGTCCGTCGTGCGCATGAAAGGACACCTGGACAAACATGTTTCAGTCCTGAGACTTCCACAGAAGATGTGTGTAGTGTTTTAATATTTAGACCACTCAGAATCCTCGCCAGTAGAGATGCATCGACCGGCCAGGGACCAAAACTGATCAAAATTTGTTTATTTATTCTTATTTATAACGGTTTACTTGTCTTTATTAATGTCTGAAATGTACATTAGTCTAGTTGTTTTTGCTGTGGTATTTATTAAACCATAGGCAAAAGTTCCTAGTGTAAGTGTTGCTGATTTTTGCTGATGTTATTCAGCTGCAATATAATGTTTTGCAAAAACACACAGAATAAATAATTGATATCTAAATGATTGACCCTTTTTTTATCTTATTGGAATGAAAACTGGGAATCGATAAGCAGAATCAGAATTGCTAACAACCCTGTTGTTTGTGCAGGCCTAAAGCCACGGCCTAAAGCCAGCGCTGAGCAGTGTGTGCAGTACCGATGATGATCCTGGAGAAGGTCAGCTCCTGGCCACTGTCCTGCTGGTACACCATGCTCACAAACGCCCGGTTGGCTGCAGGTTTGCCCACTGGAGCTCCATGAATCAGATCCTTCAGTGTTTTCACACGCAAGTTGCTGGTCTTCTCTGCCAGAACAAAGCTGATGGCGTCCATGAGATTGGATTTGCCTGATGATAAAAAAAACTTTCATTAGATAAACATCAATAAAAGACAGTCGAAATACAGCATAGATTTGATTTAGAATCACAAGCTTGGGGTGTAACGACACCCTCACGTCACGATTAGTTAAATATCACGAAACTGAACTCACAACACGATATTATTGCGACACTCCAAGACATTAGGTTATCAAAAAATGTACTGTTGATTAAAATGGTCAATTTGGTTTTACATTGAGTGTGTAAATGAATAGGCTTGTACTTGTTGCTGAAACCCAAAGCACAGGACAATAGAGGACAATAGCAGACAATAGCAGAATAACAATAGCATAGCAATAGCATATATAGCAATAGCAATGGCAATAGCATAATAACAATAACACAGGACAATAGCAGAATAACAATATTCATGATTCTGAAGATGAAAATACAGGATTATTGTAGATGAATATGCTTAATCTCTGTCACTGACTAGATATATTTAATAATAATGTAGGACACTTTTTACTGGTAACATCAGACATCTGGCTTTATCAGGAACCACAAATATTCCCCCATTGCATTATTATACATTATATTCAGCATTATATATAGTAGTCTAATGTAGTACTGACACTAAAACTCTGTAAACTAAATTTTTTTCCTCACAGTCATTTTTATTTTTAACTATCCACGATACATATTGTTGCATATTGTTTGTCACTTTTTGCTGTTGCACTGAATACATACACTGTGAATTAAGAAAATGTAAAAAATTACAATTGAAAACTATGTTCTGGAAAGTTTATTATATGTGCTTTGGTGCGCATAGTTTTGAACTATATTGACTCCTTATAGACTTTGGATAGCGGGTGTCCTTTAGGAGTCTCCGAGTGAACCTCCTAAAGGATCTGAGGTCCTCCAACCAGTGTCAAAACTCAATCCTGCAGGAAACACTAATAATAATAATAATAATAATTGCATATTGTATGGCTCAAAAACAATAAATGTAGCCTTTGATAAGTCAAGTGTTGAGATTTTTTATTGGCACTGAAAGAGGTCTGAGTTATTTTTTGTACATCCAAGAGTAAACACCCTTTAAAGGCCTTCATACCACAGCTACACATGTATACCACATATGAGCTGCATTAGTATGTAAACATCTGGATGAATGCCACTTCACATGCAGCTTTAGTATCACCCTTTACAGTGCAAAGATGGGGTTCACTGATACTGATTTTATTTGATTGGTAAATTACTTGAATTAACTATTGATTTGTTGAATAATTTGACGGTTATTTGAAAACGGACATAAGGGATATAAATTAATGCGGTGATATGTGCATGTATTAATATGGTTAAACGTGTAATCATCATTGATTGTTTATTAAAAGTGTTGTTATTGTTATAAGCGAACTGTGAACACGCTTACCTGATCCATTTGGCCCAATAATCGCTGTAAACTTGTGGAAAGGCCCGATTATCTGTCTGCCTTTGTAAGATTTAAAGTTTTCGATCTCTATTAACTTTAGGTAGCCCATGGCGAATTACTTGTTCCGGAGAGTTTGATAAAAAAAAAATTTAAAATGTGAAGCTGTTCAGAGCGCCTAATGCTAGCACGAAAAAAGAAAGCAGGCTAACATCGACTCTGAGCACTTCAAATATATTCAGCGGCAGACTAATATATATCTAAAATAACCTGCACTTCAATAGTGCAATCCTGCACTGCACTAAAAATTAAACTAATATATATTTGTGATATTCGTTATAACACAACTAAAACAAGCGGCCATTGAATCCCGCCGCAGCGCGCGCGATAACTGCCTGTTCCATAAACACAACACATATCGCGAGAAGATGCTAATACTCTCTTAAACATGAAGGATATCGCGAGAATTTAGTACGGCGTCCGGGCGAGCGCGGTTTGTGTGTGTGTGTGTGGGCCGGGGGGGAGGTTTGTGTTCCTTCTCCAGATTGAAGTGATGTCCTATGAGGAAGTCTTTAAATCTTAATATTGCTGGGACTTAATGATATAATTAATGTATCCCAAATTAAGCTTTAATGTACGGTGAAAATGCATCACTATGGATACAGAGGTATCGCAGAGGCACCATCTAGCGGCCATTGGCGGATGCACGATACAGTTGCGGGAAGCTCGTTCGAGAAGTGTTTGTTGTTGTTTATCAATAACTGTGTGCGTCCATTCGAGAAATCTACACACACGTATAATGTAAACCCATCATCTCTAGCAATATAAGCTGAGCTGCATGTCCAAATCGGCACCTGTACTGTACACGTGTGACGTCACAACTGTAATGTACATGTCTGTGCAGTTGAAGACACAGTCAGTGCTCAAACTAACCCCTTCATATGCCTTTGAACCCCTGCCAGATTGAACCCCTGCCTCATGTCTGTGCTGTTGAAGACACATTCAGTGCTAAACTAACCCCTGCCTCATGTCTGTGCTAAACTAACCCTTGCCTCATGTCTGTGCACTGAACTACAGCCTCCTTAGCGCCTGTGGTCCTGCTCTCAAACATACATAAAGAGAATAAACACTGCTATTTTGTGGAATTGCTTTATGTATGGTATATCCGTCCATATACAGACCCTTTCCAAAAAATTAGAATATCATGGAAAAGTTTATTTATTTCCATAATTCCATTCAAAACGTTAAGCTTCCATAGATTATAGATTCAGGGCCCACAACTTAAACGATTTCAAGTATTTAGTTGTTTATTTGTACATCATTTGGGCTTCCAGCTCATAAAACCCACGAAAACAGGATTTCAAAAAATGTGAATATTACATGAAATCACACAGTAATTACACAGTGATACCATGGTCATTGAACCAGGTTTTGGTTATTTTGGCAGTGTGGGCAGGTGCAAATCCTGCTGGAAAATGAAGGAAGCATGAAGTGCTCTGGAAATGTCCTGGTAGACGGCTGCGTTGACTCTGGATTTAATAAAGCACAGTGGACCAAAGTCCTCTTTTCTGATGAGAGCAAATTTTGCATCTCATTTGGAAACCAAGGTCCCAGAGTCTGGAGGAAGAATGGAGAGGCACACAATCCAAGATGCTTGAAGTCCAGTGTGAAGTTTCCACAGTCTGTGTTGGTTTGGGGAGCCATGTCATCGGCTGGTGTTGGTCCACTGTGCTGTCCACTCAACGCAGCCGTCTACCAGGACATTTCCAGAGCACTTCATGCTTCCTTCAGCAGACAAGCTTTATGGAGATGCTGACTTCATTTTCCAGCAGGATTTGCACCTGCCCACACTGCCAAAATAACCAAAACCTGGTTCAATATCACTGTGTAATTACTGTGTGTTTTCATGTAATATTCAAATTTTTTGAAATCCTGTTTTCGTGGGTTTTATGAGCTGGAAGCCCAAATTATGTACAAATAAACAACTAAATACTTGAAATCGTTTAAGTTGTGGGCCCTGAATCTATAATCTATGGAAGTTTAACGTTTTGAATGGAATTATGGAAATAAATAAACTTTTCCATGATATTCAATTTTTTTGGAAAGGGTCTGTAGTAGAATTGAACGCAAGAAAACAAGTTCTAGTTATGCCACTGCCACTAAACAAGTCTTTTCTGGAGTATTTCTATGGTCCCATCACAAGATATATCTCATAACTACATTACCAGAACTCTACTGTACATCTGCAGATTGTAGATACTGTATGTTAGGGAAATTGATTTATTAGGATTAACCCCTTGAGATGAACCATCTCATTCTCCAGGGGGTCCTGTACACCACACAGTGTGTAACAGTCACTATATCAAAAACACAACAAAACAAAAAACAAATGAACAATACAGACAAACAACAAAACACAAAGATACAACAAAGTATCTGTATCAATGAATCCAATTATAAATAAACATCCAATATAAAAATAAAGTGTCACCTTCAATGATAGCATATACAGTCCAACGCAAAATTAGATAAAAGTTTGTTTAAACTTGCAAAATCATGTAATAGATTGAATTATTCCAGTCTATTGGGCCTTTAAACATAAAATCTCTTTTACCAATTGTTCAATTTTTTGTGTGAAAATAACTAGGATATTTAAAATAAATACATTTAAATATAAACTGAAGCCAATGAATATGTCGTCTCAAATGCAAAGATGAAAACCTCACTCTAGAGAAAGCTATTGCTGATTTCCTTCTCATCTTTCTTCTGTATTTATCCACTGCATGTCAGGGCTTTTGCATTCCTTACATACATTGCACACATTTAAGTGTATTCATTTTTCATTATTACTATTTTAACATTTTATAAATATTGCAAAGTCATCAAAACTGACCTGTGTCAGCAAAATCGTCTGTGTATTTTGAAGCACTGATCTGTGAAATGGCATGACTGGAATAAGCTGTTGATTATAAAGGTGTGTTTCTTTACTTCTGGCCACACTGCAGACTTACACTTGGAGTTCGTGGCGTGAACCACACCAGACACTGAACGCAGTAGATGAGAGAATTGGAAAATAACTTTATTTGTTTACAAAATACAAAGAAATCTAACAATGAAAGCAGTTGAGTGCACATAACAGCAGAGTTATGATGATGTCCTCTGGCTGCTGGTGTCCACAGTGCTCTGAGTGCTGGCCTCTCTGAACTGCTGAGTCCAGCTCTGAGGATCCTGCTCGAACAGCTGCCGGAGAACACACACACACACACACAACACGGTTACGCACTCCATCCAGATACATGTGTCCAACTGAAAGGCATTACACTCATGCATAAATCACCACGGCTGTTCAACAGTCATTTTAAGGGTAAACATGTCAGGGCCGTACATCAGTAAAAGAAATAAAGCTTCTTTTAAAGACCCTGTGCAAAGCAATGTCTGTTTATTAGCGGGTGCAAACACAACAGGGGTGAAAGAGACCAAAATGTAACATGGTTGGGAAAAGACATTTGAAAAAGAGAGGTCAGTGCCATTCAAATGTAGTTTATTACAAGGCGGTGGTAATATTAGGGTTAAGTATATATTTTAGTGCTGGGCAATGATTAATCGCATCCAAAATACAAGTTTGTGTTTACAATAATATATGTGTGTAGTACTGTGTATAAATATTTTGTTTAAGATTTTTTTTATTAATATTTATATATAATATAAATTATGTATAAATATATAGACAGTATATACATGCAAATGTTTCTTAAATAGGTATGCATATGTACGGAAGCCCTGAACCGCAACGTAAAAAAAATAATTTTGAGAACATTTCGAGAATAAAGTCGAAACATTACGAGAACACAGTCTTCTATAGACCTTTTTACATTTCTTTTTAGGAAATGCGCACGTGAAGTCAAACTGCCTCGGTCATGGATCTAAACATCTAACCGGGAACACTTCCTATAACACCCGATGTACTCGTTACATCACTGGAAGAATGGCATCTATGCTAATGTTAGTCTTTCTGCTTATTCCGAGGTTTACTGAAGTCAGCCGGATCCGGGCCGTATCCAGATCAGATGGTGGACCTGTGCCTGGACACGACCACAACGCATCCCTGAAGTGTCAGTAGAGATTGTGTCAACTAGACTCTCCCCTCTGGGTCGAGAACACTTAACAGTAACCGTAACAGTAACAGTAACCCCCTCTTCACTGTAAATCCTTCCTGGATACATTTTAAGTGCATAATTCTGTATCCAAACATGTGGTGCATTTACTAAAAGAAAAAGAAAATAGAACTTCTACGGAATACTAAACTATAGGCTATTCTTGTAATTTTGACTTTAATCTCGAAATGTTTCGTCTTTAATCTCGTAATGTTAGATTTTTTTTTTTTTTTTGCGGTTCAGGGCTTCCGTACATATGTATATTTATATATACAAAATAATTTACATTTAGTCATTTAGCAGACGCTTTTATCCAAAGCGACTTACAAATTAGGACTTACGATAATTACTTACAAAATAATTATACACAGTATACACACACATATATTATGCAAACACACACTTTAATTTTGGATGCGATTAATCGCAATTAATTGTTGCCAAGCACTAATATATTTATATAATTATAAACAGGGTATTAAATAAAATAAAATAAAAATCAGTTATCCATAAAAAAAATAAAAAAAATCTATATCTATACAGATCACTGTGTTTTGCTTGTATTTATCAAGCCACTTGTCAGCAGGATATACAGCCCTACTCCTCCGCACATCCCCTGACGTGTCCTCGCGCTAGAGTCCTGCATGGGTTCGGGTACCCGTGATTTTTGCTGAAACGGGTGAAAAATATCCAACTGTGTCGGATACGGGTGCGGGTCGGGTCGGACACGGGCTAAACACGGGTTTAAAACAATCACGTGCAAACGTAAAAATATAAGCATATTTTTAGGAACACATCTACAAAAATATGCCTGTATTTCAAGTTGATAAAATAATTTTAAATCCACATCAGTTTATTTGTGCCCACGCCCTCCCAGGATCTCTATACCTACTTTCACCGCGCGCGCGATCTGCTTGCAGTCGTCGAGATGGATGCTGAGGAGTTGAAGAAAAGAATAGCTAGTGGAGATGGTAAAGTTGTCGACAATACGTCATCAAAAATCAAGTCCAGTGTGTGGGAGAAATTTGGAGTTATCTGAAGAAAATATTGTGAAAGGCTTTGCTGCATGCATTTTCGTGTTGGATAGCCGGAAAGGTGGAACTTCATCGCTGAGGAAGCACGCAGTAACTGTGGTAACAAAGCAGTTCTGTCGAACAGTATCTTTCAAATTTAACACTGTTAAGTATGTGTGGTGTTGTGTGTTTGAACCCAAAATTGTCAGTTGCGTGGCAGATATAGTGTTGTAGTCTGTTCGATTGGTAAAATGTTAAGGCTACTCAGTTTTGTGGTAACGTTAGCCATGTTCTTCATGTTCCGGCCTTTCGACAGCTTCGGCCGAAGTTGTCCTTGTGTTAATGGTCATGTAATAACTTCTGTATGACCTGGCAATAAACATTTTTGTAAGTATGTCTATAATGTGATAGTCTAAACTGATTTTATTTCGGGGTCGGGTCGGGTGCGGATTTTAATTAGTGCTGCTGTCGGAAAAGGGGTCTTTAAGCACTGCGGGTACGGGCGGGTGCGGATTTACAAAATCGGACCCGTGCAGGACTCTGCCTCGCGCGCCACACTTTGAAAACCCCTGCTTTATTAATGTGTTAAACAAGGGTGGGTGCGGGTACATTTTCAAAAATGAATCTAAAGTGCCCCTCTCAAAAATGATCAACAATAATATTGTGGTCAAATTATAGTGATAAATGCCCCGTTTTACATTTGCTCCCTGCCTGAGGAACTCTCTGCACATGTTACCAGGGTGAATGTAACATTAGTAAAACTGAACAGACCTCTCCAACGAACTCCAGCATCTTGTGTTTGGACACCTCCTTCTCCGCCCGCAGACCCCAGCGAAACTCATACTCCACCGGCTCTGTGTGAGGAATCTTCACATACTCCAGATACCTGAAACACATGAGACACGTGACATGAAGATCAAGAGGTTTTGCTAATGTTAAAAGCGGTCAAAAGAACCTTCAGTCCTTGTGTTGTCAGCAAAGGGCTTTAAAGGAATAGTTAGAAATGAAAACCCTGTCATCATTTACTCTTCCTCAAGTTGTTCCAAACCTGTATGAGTTTCTTCTTCTGCTGAACACAGAAGATGTTTTGAAGAATGTGGGAAACCAGACAGTTGATGGACCCCGTTGACTTCCATAGTATTTCCTTTTCATCCTATGGGGTCCATCAGCTGTCTGGTTACTGACATTCCTCAAAACATCTTCTTTTGTGAAAGTACAGGTTTGAAACAGAGTTTTCATTTCTAAGTGAAGTATTCCTGTAAGCATTACCAGCTAGGCTCTATCTAAAGTACTCATTTCATTAACAGTTGCTCTTGAAACAGTTGCTGAATGCCACTATGGTGATAGTCATAGAAACATGTCAGGAGTCCTCTGATGAAGATCATGAATCTGTTTCTGTCTTCATTCTGCTGGACCCTTTATTGTCTATGGTGTGATATAAACCAGCTGTTCATGGTCTGAGGAACAGCGGCTCTGAACACACCACCTAACCTGGGACTCAAACACACAACCTGTGTGTTTCAGGGAGTGTGTTCTCGAGACACCAGGCACTGTTGTGTGCGGATGAGCGGCCGTAGCGCGTTGAGTGTTTTCTATTAGAAGTGTGTCGTGTTAGCGGCCCCTAAGTTAATATTTAATGATCTTTGCAATGGAAGTGAATCAATCATTCAAAACTAACTTTAGCTGGACAATAACTTTATTCAAGAGCTGCTGTAAAGCCTAAACAATCTGTGTTACTGTAATTAGGGCCCAAGCCCTGAAAGGGCGAAGGCCCTATTGTTTCCGGTAGGATTATTTATTATTATTAGGGCCCAAGCCCTGAAAGGGCGAAGGCCCTATTGTTTTCGGTAGAATTATTTATTATTAGGGCCCAAGCCCTGAAAGGGCGAAGGCCCTATTGTTTCCGGTAGGATTATTAGGGCCCAAGCCCTGAAAGGGCGAAGGCCCTATTGTTTCCGGTAGGATTATTAGGGCCCAAGCCCTGAAAGGGCGAAGGCCCTATTGTTTTCGGTAGAATTATTTATTATTATTCTTCTTATTCTTATTTTTCTGTCAACCTTTCGGGCACTTTTGAGACCCTTAACGTGCTCGAAAACTCTTGAAACTTTGCACACGGGTCAGAACCCGCGGCCATCAGGGCCGGGCTGAAGCTGGTACCCGGGCGTGGCAGGGGGGCTCGACAGCGCCCCCTTGAACGGGGTCCGAAAACTTGGTCCATAAATCAGACACGCTTGCATGTAATAATATGAAACTCGGTACACATATAGATCTCATCGGGCCGAACAACTTTCGTACTTTTACTTTTTACGCCAGCCCAACAGGAAGTCGGCTATTATGGGTTGTTTGGAAACGCATGCTGTGGAATTTAATGTACTCCTCCTAGGGAATTCATCCATTCGCCTCCAAACTCAGTCAGCATGAAGACAAGACATTGAGGATGCTAAATTGCGGACAGATTTTTGATATCTCGAACGGTTTGGCCGTGGCGAGGACACGAATTGATGGCGAATAATGGAAACAGGAAGTGTGTTATAACTTCTGCATACATTAACTGATCTTGATTAAACTTCAGCAGTGTGTTCGTTGTAAGAGGCCGATCACATGGATGTGACTATTGTGAGTCAAAGTTATAGCGCCACCAACTGGCAGCAGGAAGTGTGTCCCTTTCAAAATGCTTTGAAATCACCCTCTTATTTTTACCCGATTTGCTTCAAAGTTTATGTGTATAATGTAAACACACGGCAGATGTAGACCTGTGAAAGGATTTTTGATATCTTTAATACTGTTGCCATGGCAACGCTTCAAACTTTAATATTCTTTTTTGATGCTTTTGAGACTCTTAACATACTTGAAATTGGATGAAACTCGACAGACACATCACATTTATTAGCCCGTAGACATGTGCAAAGTTTCAGAAACGGGCGTGGTGAGGGGCTCAGTAGCGCCACCTTTAGTCATAAGTGGGGGGGTTAGTTTTATCAACAACAACAAAACTTGGTATGTGTATTGTTCTCATCAAGACGGACAACTTTCTAATTTACATTAACGATCTCCGACCAACAGGAAGAGAGATATTTTGGTTTGAATGTGGATTTTCTGATGAATTTTCTCTCCCTCTCTCTGTGTCTCTGTGTGTGTGAGGGGAGGGGGGATTTGACTATTGCTTTTATATTGTTAATCAAGGTTTCAGGGGCTTTTGGGGTCCTTAACGTGCTCAAAAACTCTTAAAACTTTACATACAAGTCGGAACCCCCTGCCATCAGGGACGGGTTGAAGCTGGTACCCGGGCGTGGCAGGGGGGCTCAACAGCGCCCCCTTGAACGGGGTCCCAAAACTTGGTCCATAGATCAAACACGCTTGCATGAATTAATTTGAAACTCAGTACACATATAGATATCATCGGGCCGAACAACTTTCGTGCTCTAAGTTTTACGCCAGCCCAACAGGAAGTCGGCTATTATGGGTTGTTTGGAAAACGCTTGCTGTGGAATGCGAAGTACTCCTCCTAGAGAATTCATCAAATCCCCACCAAACTCGGTGTGCATGAAGTCAAGACATTGAGGATTCTAAATTGCGGACGGATTTTTGATATCTCGAACGGTTTGGCCGTGGCGAGGAAACAAATTTATGGCGAGAAAAGAGAAACACGAAGTGGAATAACTTCTGCATACATTAACTGATCTTGATGAAACTTCAGCAGTGTGTTCGTGGTAAGAGGCCGATCAGATGGATGTAACTATTGTGAGTCAAAGTTATAGCGCCACCAACTGGCAGCAGGAAGTGTGTCACTTTCAACATGCTTTTGACAAAAGTGGGCGGGTTAGTTTTAACTACAGTAAAAAAAAAATAGTTTGTATATTGTACTCATCAAGCCGGACAACTTTCTAATTTACATTCATTAGCTCCGGCCATCAGGAAGTCAGATATTTTGGTCTGAATGTGGATTTTTTTTGCAAAATCAGCCTCTGAATTTTTACCCACTCCTGCTAAGTGGTTTATTTTATTCCCACCAAACTTTTTCAACATGATGAAAATACATTAAAGATGCTAAATTGTGAACGGATATTGAATATCTCAAACGGTTTTGATATGGCGAGGGATTAAATTAATGTCAAAAAAGGAATCAGAAAACATCTCATATCTTCTACAAATGTAATTATACACCGTTTATTTTTATATAAAATTATACAAATATTAGAACTAAACCCATTTTATTCTGTTTTTGCAATTCAAGAAGTATAAAAAAAGTTAAAAACAGGCTATTTAGTGCCATTTGGTTCAACAAAAAAGCAAACATAGGGCTATACTGCCCTCTTGTGTCCAAAAGGATTTAAAAATAGTATATTAAACTTTTTACTAGGTAGGCCTATATTGTATTTAAATATAAATGTATTAGGTATGACTGTGAGGATATTTTCCCAACGGTTAATCGACGTGTGACACGAGCGGGTGCTTTTAAATCGCTAATATAAAAGTGAAAGTAAAATTCGGACGTCCGCACGGACATTGATAATGGTGCACACACGTTGGAAAGAATGATACTTTTAAACATAACACTAAACCGCCATTAGGTGTCGCCAGGCGACCGTCTTAATGAGCGAGTCATTGATTCATTCGTTCAAATGACTGAGTCATTCATGATTGAGACAGATGTTTATGGATTGACCATTGAATCTTTGAGTCAACCGATTCGTTTCAAAATGCTGAATCATTCAGTAATGAGAAAATAAGTTGCTGTGAGATGCGCGATGGTTCTGCTGTGATCTTTAACTATTTTTGCTGCTGAAACAGATAAAAAACAGTCAATATTGCATCTAAAGTGACTTAATTATAACTGTTTATTAACCTGTTGTATGAAATCAATGTCACAGTTTCAATCGTGATTGTATTCAGGAAATAGTAGCCTACTCGTCAAGTGAGGTTGCTTAACTCTATCATAGGTTATAAAATATATAAAAACTCCATATTTGTAATTTTTATAGTCAGTATGTTGTTAACTGGGTTGCTTTTTTGTGTGCTGCGCTCATTTGTTTACAATTCTCCTGGAGAAGCTGCATGAGCCTCAGCAGGGCAACCTTGTTACCATTGATCAGTAATACATTTATTATTAACTGCTGATTGCAACTTAAAATGAATGTAATGAAATTAGAATAATCTCTCGTTTTAGTGATTCCCAAGTTATTTTTTTTGTTATTGACTTTCTAATCAGGCTATACTCTGGTCGGGCAAGTAAAATTCTCTTTCAGGTAGGCCTATTGTATTTATATATAAATATATTAGGGATGTGACTGTGATAACATTTTCCCACCGGTTAATCGACGTGTGACACCGCTGAGGGCTTTTAAATCGCTAACTTAAAAGCTAAAGTAAAATACAGACGTCCGCACAGACATTGATAATGGTGCGGAGTAGAGCGAGCATTTTCAATGTATTCCTATGGAAGTAGGAATAAACTAATACATTTTATTTATGTTTTTATGTGTCCACTGTTCAACCGCAACTGCGTCTCACACACACACACACACACACACACACACACACACACACACACACACACACACACACACACACACACACACACACACACACACACACACACACACACACACACACACACACACACACACACACACACACACACATTCCAGAATTGCAATCTTGACATCGCAGCCTGTTCATTATAGCCCTAATACAATATAATAATAAAAATAGTCAACATAACATATACGAATTACACTGCTCTGTTTAAATAGTCAGTAGTACAATTTGCACCATTCACAGTAAGCAGAGCTCCGCTGTGATGATTCCAAGCACATTTTTGCGTGTGTGAAGAGGATGATTTTTTCCATCGATATTGGAACACGAGTGAAGTACAAAGCCTATAATAAAGAATAGTTTAGCATCCAAATACATCGCAAATATTGAAACATTTTGATTCTAATGAAAGGGTTACGTGAGACCAACACGGCTTACTTTCGTTTTTATTTTTACATTAAATTTAAAGGATTTGTTGTGGAATATTTTGAGTGTATCATAAAATCAGAATAAGGTAAGACAAGTAATATTTTAATATTTTCTGTCTTATGTATATGTGTGTGTGTGTGTGTGTGTCTATATATATATATATATATATATATAGATAGATAGATAGATAGATATTTATATATATATATATATATATATATATATATGTGTGTGTCTGTGTGTATATATATATATATATATATATATATATATATATATATATATATAGGCCTATATATATATAGGCCAGCGATGGAGGGCCAAAGCCGGCGGCACCGCCACCCCGGTGCCTTTAGGTAACTACCGGCTTGGGCCCGTAATCGCTGCTCGCAGCTATATTTATTCTTATTCTTATTTTTCTGTCAACCTTTCGGGCACTTTTGAGACCCTTAACGTGCTCGAAAACTCTTGAAACTTTGCACACGGGTCAGAACCCGCGGCCATCAGGGCCGGGCTGAAGCTGGTACCCGGGCGTGGCAGGGGGGCTCGACAGCGCCCCCTTGAACGGGGTCCGAAAACTTGGTCCATAAATCAGACACGCTTGCATGTAATAATATGAAACTCGGTACACATATAGATCTCATCGGGCCGAACAACTTTCGTACTTTTACTTTTTACGCCAGCCCAACAGGAAGTCGGCTATTATGGGTTGTTTGGAAACGCATGCTGTGGAATTTAATGTACTCCTCCTAGGGAATTCATCCATTCGCCTCCAAACTCAGTCAGCATGAAGTCAAGACATTGAGGATGCTAAATTGCGGACAGATTTTTGATATCTCGAACGGTTTGGCCGTGGCGAGGACACGAATTGATGGCGAATAATGGAAACAGGAAGTGTGTTATAACTTCTGCATACATTAACTGATCTTGATTAAACTTCAGCAGTGTGTTCGTTGTAAGAGGCCGATCACATGGATGTGACTATTGTGAGTCAAAGTTATAGCGCCACCAACTGGCAGCAGGAAGTGTGTCCCTTTCAAAATGCTTTGAAATCACCCTCTTATTTTTACCCAATTTGCTTCAAAGTTTATGTGTATAATGTAAACACACGGCAGATGTAGACCTGTGAAAGGATTTTTGATATCTTTAATACTGTTGCCATGGCAACGCTTCAAACTTTAATATTCTTTTTTGATGCTTTTGAGACTCTTAACATACTTGAAATTGGATGAAACTCGACAGACACATCACATTTATTAGCCCGTAGACATGTGCAAAGTTTCAGAAACGGGCGTGGTGAGGGGCTCAGTAGCGCCACCTTTAGTCATAAGTGGGGGGGTTAGTTTTATCAACAACAACAAAACTTGGTATGTGTATTGTTCTCATCAAGACGGACAACTTTCTAATTTACATTAACGATCTCCGACCAACAGGAAGAGAGATATTTTGGTTTGAATGTGGATTTTCTGAAGAATTTTCTCTCCCTCTCTCTGTGTCTCTGTGTGTGTGAGGGGAGGGGGGATTTGACTATTGCTTTTATATTGTTAATCAAGGTTTCAGGGGCTTTTGGGGTCCTTAACGTGCTCAAAAACTCTTGAAACTTTACATACAAGTCGGAACCCCCTGCCATCAGGGACGGGTTGAAGCTGGTACCCGGGCGTGGCAGGGGGGCTCAACAGCGCCCCCTTGAACGGGGTCACAAAACTTGGTCCATAGATCAAACACGCTTGCATGAATTAATTTGAAACTCAGTACACATATAGATATCATCGGGCCGAACAACTTTCCCCCGGTCAAGTTTTACGCCAGCCCAACAGGAAGTCGGCTATTATGGGTTGTTTGGAAAACGCTTGCTGTGGAATGCGAAGTACTCCTCCTAGAGAATTCATCCAATCCCCACCAAACTCGGTGTGCATGAAGGCAAGACATTGAGGATTCTAAATTGCGGACGGATTTTTGATATCTCGAACGGTTTGGCCGTGGCAAGGAAACGAATTTATGGCGAGAAAAGAGAAACACGAAGTGGAATAACTTCTGCATACATTAACTGATCTTGATGAAACTTCAGCAGTGTGTTCGTGGTAAGAGGCCGATCAGATGGATGTAACTATTGTGAGTCAAAGTTATAGCGCCACCAAGTGGCAGCAGGAAGTGTGTCACTTTCAACATGCTTTTGACAAAAGTGGGCGGGTTAGTTTTAACTACAGTAAAAAAAAAATAGTTTGTATATTGTACTCATCAAGCCGGACAACTTTCTAATTTACATTCATTAGCTCCGGCCATCAGGAAGTCAGATATTTTGGTCTGAATGTGGATTTTTTTTGCAAAATCAGCCTCTGAATTTTTAGCCACTCCTCTTAAACTATTTATTTTATTCACACCAAACTTTTTCAACATGATGAAAATACATTAAATATGCTAAATTGTGAACGGATAATAAATATCTCAAACGGTTTTGATATGGCGAGGGATTAAAGTAATGTCAAAAAAGGAATCAGAAAACATCTCATATCTTCTACAAATGTAATTATACACCGTTTATTTTTATATAAAATTATACAAATATTAGAACTAAACCCATTTTATTCTGTTTTTGCAATTCAAGAAGTATAAAAAAAGTTAAAAACAGGCTATTTAGTGCTATTTGGTTCAACAAAAAAGCAAACATAGGGCTATACTGCCCTCTTGTGTCCAAAAGGATATAAATATAGTATATTAAACTTTTTACTAGGTAGGCCTATATTGTATTTAAATATAAATGTATTAGGTATATGACTGTGAGGATATTTTCCCATCGGTTAATCGACGTGTGACACAAGCGGGTGCTTTTAAATCGCTAATATAAAAGTGAAAGTAAAATTCGGACGTCCGCACGGACATTGATAATGGTGCACACACGTTGGAAAGAATGATACTTTTAAACATAACACTAAACCGCCATTAGGTTAGTCTTACATTAGTCTTAATGAGCGAGTCATTGATTCATTCGTTCAAACGATTCGTTCAAATGACTGAGTCATTCATGATTGAGACAGATGTTTATGGATTGATCATTGAATCTTTGAGTCAACCAATTCGTTCAAAATGCTGAATCATTCAGTAATGAGAAAACAAGTTGCCGTGAGATGCGCAACGGTTCTGCTGTGATCTTTGTTTAACTATTTTTGCTACTGAAACAGAACAAAAACAGTCAATATTGCATCTAAAATGTAAGTGACTTAATTATAACTGTTTATTAACCTGTTGTATGAAATCAATGTCACAGTTTCAATCGTGATTGTATTCAGGAAACAGTAGCCTACTCGTCAAGTGAGGTTGCTTAACTCTATCATAGGTTATAAAATATATAAAAACTCCATATTTGTAATTTTTATAGCCTCAGCAGCGCAACCTTGTTACCATTGTTCAGTAATACATTAATTATCAACTGTTGATTGCAACTTAAAATGAATGTAATAAAATTAGAATAATCTCTCGTTTTAGTGATTCCCAAGTTATTTTTTGTCATTGACGTTCAAATCAGGCTACTCTGGTCGGGCAAGCCAAATTCTCTTTCAGGTAGGCCGTATATATATATAAATATATTAGGGATGTCGGTTAATCGACGTGTGACACCGCTGGGGGCTTTTAAATCGCTAACTTAAAGTAAAATACAGATGTCTGCACAGACTTTAATAATGGTGCTGAGTAGAGCGAGCATTTTCAATGAATTCCTATGGAAGTAGGAATTAACTAAAAAACGTTCGCTCTGTTCTGCTCGTTCCTCGCCGTGGGCGCTCACAGTTATGAATGCCTGTTTAGCCAGGAGCTTTTAGTTTAATTTTAAAATGAACGCCATTTCGGGGGGTGGATTGCTTGAATTTATTTTACAAAAGCACAATGTTGTGTTTTATTGCGAGTGTATATAAATATAAGTAAACACTCTGCAGTTTGAATGATGTCCTGTATGAACAAAATGATGTGCCAATTATGTTTTTATGTGTGTACTGTTAAATCACAAACACATTCCAGCATTGCAAACTTGACATCGCAGCCTGTTCATTATAGCCTTAATAAAATATAATAAAATAGTAAACCTAACATATACAAACTGCTCTGTTTAAATAGTCAGTAGTACAATTCGTACATTCACAGTAAGCACTGCTCCACTGTGATTTTTCCAAGCACATTTTTGCGCGTGTGAAGAGGATGATTTTTTCCGTCGATATTGGAACACGAGTGAAGTACAAAGCCTATAATAAAGAATAGTTTAGCATCCAAATACATCGCAACTGTTGAAATGTTTTGATTCTAATGAAAGGGTTACGTGAGCCCAACACTTACTTTCGTTTTTATTTTTACATTAAATTTAAAGGATTTGTTGTGGAATATTTTGAGTGTATCATAAAATCAGAATAAGGTAAGACAAGTAAAATTTCCCGTCTTTATTATATATATATATATATATATATATATATATATACATATATATATATATATATATATATATATATATATATGTATATGTATATATATATAAATATAGCTGCGAGCAGCGATGGAGGGCCCAAGCCGGTGACACCGCCACCCCCGGTGCCTTTAGTGTAACTAAAGGCACCAGGGTGGCGGTGCCACCGGCTTGGGCCCGCAATCGCTGCTCGCAGCTATATTTATTATTATTATTATTATTCTCCGCATTTAATTGCATTTTTGAGGGCCTAAACATGCTCGAAAACTCACAAAACTTTGCACACGCGTCAGAACTGGCGAAAATTTACATCTGATATAGGTTTCAGAATTGGACGGGGCAAAATGGCTCGATAGCGCCACCTATAAAAGTTCAACGGAGTGCGCCTCCCGCAACGTTCCACGTACGTGCACGAAATTCGGTACATACATGTAATCACCTAATACCTACAAAAAAGTCTCTTGGAGCATAGCCCTAAACACAACAGGAAGTCAGCCATTTTGAACTTCCTCTCATATTTTTGTGCAGTTTTTGCCATTTTCAGGCCTCGTACTTTAACGAACTCCTCCTACAGTTTTAATCTGATCATCTTCAAATTTGGTGAGTGTAATCTTAAGGCCTTTGCGACGTTAAATTGCGAAGATCTTGAGTTTTCGTCGAAGGGCGGGTCCTCGGCGGCCTGACAAATTTCGATGTTTCGCCATGAAACAGGAAGTTGCTGTAACTCAGGCATGGAATGTCCAATCTGCCCCGAACTTCACACGTTTGATAAGCGTTCTGTCCTGAACACATGACCATGCTCATATTCAGTTATAGTCATAGCGCCACCTGCTGGCAACAGGAAGTGACATGTTTAACACTGTTATGGACTCCTAATAACATATAAAAAAGTGCCAGCAAGTGCTAAACATGCTAACAACATACTAGAAGCATGCTAAAACATGCTAGCAAACTCTTAGCTAAGTGCTAAAGCATGCTATTTTTGCAATTAAATAGGAATTTGCTGTAACTCAGGCATGGAATGTCCAATCTGCCCCAAACTTCACACTTTTGATAATTGTTCTGTCCTGAACACATCTACATGAGAATATTCAGTTATAGTAATAGCGCCACCTACTGGTAACAGGAAGTGTCATGTTTAACACGTTGATGCCATTCTAGCAACATGTTAAAAATGCCATTGACTTCTAAACATGCTAGAAACATGTTAAAACATGCTAGCAATACTTAGCTAAGTGCTAAAGCATGCTAATTCAATGAAACAGGATGTTGTTGTTACTCAAGAAGGCAATGTCCAATCTGCGCCAAACTTCACACTTTTGATAAGCGTTCTGTCCTGGACACATGACCATGCTCATATTCAGTTACAGTCATAGCGCCACCTGCTGGCAACAGGAAGTGACATGTTTAACACTGTTGTGAACTCCTGATAACATATAAAAAAGTTCCAGCATGTGCTAAACATGCTAACAACATACTAGAAACATGTTAAAACATGCTAGCAAATACTTAGCTTAGTGCTAAAGCATGCTAATACTGCAATTAAATAGGAATTTGCTGTAACACAGGCACGGAATGTCCAGTCTGCCCCAAACTTCACACGTTTGATAAGAGGCATGGCCTGAACACATCTACATGAGAATATTCAGTTATAGTAATAGCGCCACCTACTGGTAACAGGAAGTGTCATGTTTAACACGTTGATGCCGTTCTAGCAACATGTTAAAAATGCCATTGACTTCTAAACATGCTAGAAACATGTTAAAACATGCTAGCAATACTTAGCTAAGTGCTAAAGCATGCTAATTCAATGAAACAGGATGTTGTTGTTACTCAAGAAGGCAATGTCCAATCTGCGCCAAACTTCACACTTTTGATAAACGTTCTGTCCTGAACACATGACCATGCTCATATTCAGTTACAGTCATAGCGTTGTGGACATATAAAAACATTAAAAAGTGCCAGCAAGTGTTAAATATGCTAACAACATACTAGAAACTTGCTCAAACATGCTAGCAAACACTTAGCTAAGTGCTAAAGCATGCTATTGCTGCAATTAAATAGGAATTTGCTGTAACACAGGCATGCAATGTCGAATCTGCCCCAAACTTAATATGTAACATGCAAGAAACATGCTAGCAACACATAGCTAAGTTCTAAATCATGCTAGAAATGCTAAAGAAAGTTGTTGTAACTTAAGCATACAATGTCCAATCTACCCCAAACTTCACACGTTTGATAAGAATTATCTCCTGAACACAAGTCCATGCTCATATTCAGATATAGTCATAGCGCCGCCTGCTGGCAACAGGAAGTGATGTTTAACATTGTTCTGGACTCCTAATAACATATAAAAAAGTGCCACCAACTGCTAAACATGTTAGCAACATACTAGAAACATGCTATCAAATACTTAGCTAAGTGTTAAAGCATGCTATTACTGCAATTAAATATGAATTTGCTGTAACTCAGGCATGCAATGTCCAATCTACCCCAAAATTAATATGTAATATGCTAGAAACATCATAAAACATGCAAGAAATGCTAAAGGAAGTTGTTGTAACTCAAGCATACAATGTCCAATCTGCCCCAAACTTCACATGTTTGATAAAAGTCCTGCACTGAACACATCTACATAGCGATATTCAGATGTAGACATAGCCCCACCTACTGGCAACAGAAACTGACATGGTTAAAACAGTAATGCAGTACTAACCACATAACTATTGTGTACTAAGCATGCTAGAAACATACTAAACATGCTAGCAACTACTATACCTCCTTAAATGCACATTGCCCAACCATGCTCTGTCTTTCTAAAGCCACCGAGTGACGATGGCACGAGTGCGAGGGCCCTTTCATCGCTGCTTGCAGCTTTAATTATTATTAGGGCCCAAGCCCTGAAAGGGCGAAGGCCCTATTGTTTCCGGTAGGATTATTTATTATTATTATTATTAGGGCCCAAGCCCTGAAAGGGCGAAGGCCCTATTGTTTTCGGTAGGATTATTTATTAGGGCCCAAGCCCTGAAAGGGCGAAGGCCCTATTGTTTTCGGTAGGATTATTTATTATTCTTATTCTTATTTTTCTGTCAACCTTTCGGGCACTTTTGAGACCCTTAACGTGCTCGAAAACTCTTGAAACTTTGCACACGGGTCAGAACCCGCGGCCATCAGGGCCGGGCTGAAGCTGGTACCCGGGCGTGGCAGGGGGGCTCGACAGCGCCCCCTTGAACGGGGTCCGAAAACTTGGTCCATAAATCAGACACGCTTGCATGTAATAATATGAAACTCGGTACACATATAGATCTCATCGGGCCGAACAACTTTCCTACTTTTACTTTTTACGCCAGCCCAACAGGAAGTCGGCTATTATGGGTTGTTTGGAAACGCATGCTGTGGAATTTAATGTACTCCTCCTAGGGAATTCATCCATTCGCCTCCAAACTCAGTCAGCATGAAGTCAAGACATTGAGGATGCTAAATTGCGGACAGATTTTTGATATCTCGAACGGTTTGGCCGTGGCGAGGACACGAATTGATGGCGAATAATGGAAACAGGAAGTGTGTTATAACTTCTGCATACATTAACTGATCTTGATTAAACTTCAGCAGTGTGTTCGTTGTAAGAGGCCGATCACATGGATGTGACTATTGTGAGTCAAAGTTATAGCGCCACCAACTGGCAGCAGGAAGTGTGTCCCTTTCAAAATGCTTTGAAATCACCCTCTTATTTTTACCCGATTTGCTTCAAAGTTTATGTGTATAATGTAAACACACGGCAGATGTAGACCTATGAAAGGATTTTTGATATCTTTAATACTGTTGCCATGGCAACGCTTCAAACTTTAATATTCTTTTTTGATGCTTTTGAGACTCTTAACATACTTGAAATTGGATGAAACTCGACAGACACATCACATTTATTAGCCCGTAGACATGTGCAAAGTTTCAGAAACGGGCGTGGTGAGGGGCTCAGTAGCGCCACCTTTAGTCATAAGTGGGGGGGTTAGTTTTATCAACAACAACAAAACTTGGTATGTGTTTTGTTCTCATCAAGACGGACAACTTTCTAATTTACATTAACGATCTCCGACCAACAGGAAGAGAGATATTTTGGTTTGAATGTGGATTTTCTGAAGAATTTTCTCTCCCTCTCTCTGTGTCTCTGTGTGTGTGAGGGGAGAGGGGATTTGACTATTGCTTTTATATTGTTAATCAAGGTTTCAGGGGCTTTTGGGGTCCTTAACGTGCTCAAAAACTCTTGAAACTTTACATACAAGTCGGAACCCCCTGCCATCAGGGACGGGTTGAAGCTGGTACCCGGGCGTGGCAGGGGGGCTCAACAGCGCCCCCTTGAACGGGGTCCCAAAACTTGGTCCATAGATCAAACACGCTTGCATGAATTAATTTGAAACTCAGTACACATATAGATATCATCGGGCCGAACAACTTTCGTGCTCTAAGTTTTACGCCAGCCCAACAGGAAGTCGGCTATTATGGGTTGTTTGGAAAACGCTTGCTGTGGAATGCGAAGTACTCCTCCTAGAGAATTCATCCAATCCCCACCAAACTCGGTGTGCATGAAGTCAAGACATTGAGGATTCTAAATTGCGGACGGATTTTTGATATCTCGAACGGTTTGGCCGTGGCGAGGAAACGAATTTATGGCGAGAAAAGAGAAACACGAAGTGGAATAACTTCTGCATACATTAACTGATCTTGATGAAACTTCAGCAGTGTGTTCGTGGTAAGAGGCCGATCAGATGGATGTAACTATTGTGAGTCAAAGTTATAGCGCCACCAACTGGCAACAGGAAGTGTGTCACTTTCAACATGCTTTTGACAAAAGTGGGCGGGTTAGTTTTAACTACAGTAAAAAAAAAATAGTTTGTATATTGTACTCATCAAGCCGGACAACTTTCTAATTTACATTCATTAGCTCCGGCCATCAGGAAGTCAGATATTTTGGTCTGAATGTGGATTTTTTTTGCAAAATCAGCCTCTGAATTTTTTGCCACACCTCTTAAACTATTTATTTTATTCCCACCAAACTTTTTCAACATGATACAAATATATTAATGATGCTAAATTGTAAACGGATATTGAATATCTCAAACGGTTTTGCTATGGCGAGGGATTAAATTAATGTCAAAAAGGAAGCAGGAAACATCTCATAACTTCTAAAAATGTAATTATACACCATTTATTTTTATATAAAATTATACAAATATTAGAACTAAACCCATTTTATTCTGTTTTTGCTATTCAAGGAGTATGAAAAAGTTAAAAACAGGCTATTTAGTGCTATTTGGTTCAACAAAAAAGCAAACATAGGGCTATACTGCCCTCTTGTGTCCAAAAGGAAATCAAAATAGTATATAAAACGTTTTACTAGGTAGGCCTATTGTATTTAAATATAAATGTATTAGGTATGACTGTGAGGATATTTTCCCATCGGTTAATCGACGTGTGACACGAGCGGGTGCTTTTAAATCGCTAATATAAAAGTGAAAGTAAAAAACGGACGTCCGCACTGACATTGATAATGGTGCACGTTGGAAAGAATGATACTTTTAAACACTAAACCGCCATTAGGTGTCGCCAGGCGACCATCTTAATGAGCGAGTCATTGATTCATTCGTTCAAACGATTCGTTCGAATGACTGAGTCATTCATGATTGAGACAGATGTTTATGGATTGACCATTGAATCTTTGAATCAACCGATTCGTTTCAAAATGCTGAATCATTCAGTAATGAGAAAACAAGTTGCTGTGGTTCTGCTGTGATCTTTGTTTAACTATTTTTGCTGCTGAAACAGAACAAAAACAGTCAATATTGCATCTAAAATGTAAGTGACTTAATTGTAACTGTTTATTAACCTGTTGTATGAAATCAATGTCACAGTTTCAATCGTGATTGTATTCAGGAAATAGTAGCCTACTCGTCAAGTGAGGTTGCTTATATTTTATAAAATATATAAAAACTCCATATTTGTCATTTTTATAGTCAGTATGTTGTTAACTGGGTTGCTTTTTTTGTGTGCTGCGCTCATTTGTTCACAATTCTCCTGGAGAAGCTGCATGAGCCTCAGCAGGGCAACCTTGTTACCATTGATCAGTAAGACATTTATTATTAGCTGCTGATTGCAACTTAAAATGAATGTAATGAAATTAGAATAATCTCTCATTTTAGTGATTCCCAAGTAATTTGTTTTGTTATTGACGTTCTAATCAGGCTATACTCTGGTCGGGCAAGTAAAATTATCTTTCAGGTAGGCCTATTGTATTTATATATTAGGGATGTGACTGTGATAACATTTTCCCACCGGTTAATCGACGTGTGACACCGCTGAGGGCTTTTAAATCGCTAACTTAAAAGCGAAAATAAAATACAGATGTCCGCACAGACATTGATAATGGTGCGGAGTAGAGCGAGCATTTTCAATGTATTCCTATGGAAGTAGGAATAAACTAATACATTTTATTTATGTTTTTATGTGTCCACTGTTCAACCGCAACCGCGTCACACACACACACACACACACACACACACACACACACACACACACACACACACACACACACACACACACATTCCAGAATTGCAATCTTGACATCGCAGCCTGTTCATTATAGCCCTAATACAATATAATAATAAAAATAGTCAACATAACATATACGAATTACACTGCTCTGTTTAAATAGTCAGTAGTACAATTTGTACTATTCACAGTAAGCAGAGCTCCACTGTGATGTTTCCAAGCACATTTTTGCGCGTGTAAAGAGGATGATTTTTTCCATCGATATTGGAACACGAGTGAAGTACAAAGCCTATAATAAAGAATAGTTTAGCATCCAAATACATAGCAAATATTGAAACATTTTGATTCTAATGAGAGGGTTACGTGAGACCAACACGGCTTACTTTCGTTTTTATTTTTACATTAAATTTAAAGGATTTGTTGTAGAATATTTTGAGTGTATCATAAAATCAGAATAAGGTAAGACAAGTAAAATTTCCCGTCTTTATTATATATATATATATATATATATATATATATATATATATATATATATATATATATATATATATATATATATATAAATATAGCTGCGAGCAGCGATGGAGGGCCCAAGCCGGTGACACCGCCATCCCGGTGCCTTTAGTGTAACTAAAGGCACCAGGGTGGCGGTGCCACCGGCTTGGGCCCGCAATCGCTGCTCGCAGCTATATTTATTATTATTATTCTTATTTTTCTGTCAACCTTTCGGGCACTTTTGAGACCCTTAACGTGCTCGAAAACTCTTGAAACTTTGCAGACAGGTCAGAACCCGCGGCCATCAGGGCCGGGCTGAAGCTGGTACCCGGGCGTGGCAGGGGGGCTCAACAGCGCCCCCTTGAACGGGGTCCGAAAACATGGTCCATAAATCAGACACGCTTGCATGTAGTAATATGAAACTCGGTACATGTATAGATCTCATCGGGCCGAACAACTTTCGTACTTTTACTTTTTACGCCAGCCCAACAGGAAGTTGGCTATTATGGGTTGTTTGATAACGCATACTGTGGAATTTAATGTACTCCTCCTAGGAAATTCATCCATTCGCCTCCAAACTCAGTCAGCATGAAGTCAAGACATTGAGGATGCTAAATTGCGGACAGATTTTTGATATCTCGAACGGTTTGGCCGTGGCGAGGACACGAATTGATGGCGAATAATGGAAACAGGAAGTGTGTTATAACTTCTGCATACATTAACTGATCTTGATTAAACTTCAGCAGTGTGTTCGTTGTAAGAGGCCGATCACATGGATGTGACTATTGTGAGTAAAAGTTATAGCGCCACCAACTGGCAGCAGGAAGTGTGTCCCTTTCAAAATGCTTTGAAATCACCCTCTTATTTTTACCCGATTTGCTTCAGAGTTTATGTGTATAATGTAAACACACGGCAGATGTAGACCTGTGAAAGGATTTTTGATATCTTTAATACTGTTGCCATGGCAATGCTTCAAACTTTAATATTCTTTTTTGATGCTTTTGAGACTCTTAACATACTTGAAATTGGATGAAACTCGACAGACACATCACATTTATTAGCCCGTAGACATGTGCAAAGTTTCAGAAACGGGCGTGGTGAGGGGCTCAGTAGCGCCACCTTTAGTCATAAGTGGGGGCTAAGTTTTAAGTAGAGTCACAAAAATCGTTATGTATATTGTTCTCATCAAGCCGGACAACTTTCTAATTTATAGTCATAAGCTGTGACCAACAGGAAGTGAGATATTTTGGTTTGAATGTGATTTTTTGGAGAATTCTCTCCCTCTCTCTCTCTGCCTCTGCGTCTCTGTGTGTGTGAGGGGTGGGGGGATTTGTCTTTTGAGTGAGATTTGTTTAAAATTCCTGTTTTTCAAGGGTTCAGGGGCTTTTGGGGCCTTAAACGTGCTCGAAAACTCTTGAAACTTTGCACACAGGTCAGAACGTGCGGCCATCAGGGCCGGGCTGAAGCTGGTACCCGGGCGTGGCAGGGGGGCTCAACAGCGCCCCCTGGAACGGGATCCGAACACTTGTCCATAAATCAAACACACTTGCATGTAATGATATGAAACTCGGTACACATATAGATCTCATCGGGGCCGAACAACTTTCGTGCTCTAAGTTTTACGCCAGCCCAACAGGAAGTCGGCTATTATGGGTTGTTTGGAAAATGCTTGCTGTGGAATGCGAAGTACTCCTCCTAGAGAATGCATCCAATCCCCACCAAACTCGGTGTGCATGAAGTCAAGACATTGAGGATTCTAAATTGCGGACGGATTTTTGATATCTCGAACGGTTTGGCCGTGGCAAGGAAACGAATTTAGGGCGAGAAAAGAGAAACACGAAGTGGAATAACTTCTGCATACATTAACTGATCTTGATGAAACTTCAGCAGTGTGTTCGTGGTAAGAGGCAGATCAGATGGATGTAACTATTGTGAGTCAAAGTTATAGCGCCACCAACTGGCAGCAGGAAGTGTGTCACTTTCAACATGCTTTTGACAAAAGTGGGCGGGTTAGTTTTAACTACAGTAAAAAAAAAATAGTTTGTATATTGTACTCATCAAGCCG
>CM038640.1:2909645-2912145 GCA_021554675.1 Leuciscus idus | reverse complement strand
GGTAGCCGGTTATGATCACATGAGAAATGAGCAGCGGTGTTGAGCGTCTCCTGACTCAGATAAACTCTGCCTCTGTTTATGACCACTCAAGCCCCAGTCGGCCCGCTTCTGGACCCAGGTATTCAGCGGGCCAAACCTCCGGCCGATGGCTCGATGAGGCCCCGATGAGGTCCCGGGGCCCTATCTTGCACCCAGCGCAATTGACTTTGTACACCAACGCATGTATCATTCCTATTTTGCTCCCGACACACAGCGGACTTTTCCCTCCACAGACACACGTCGGTAAATTAGGAAATTAACTTGCGCTCCCGGGGCGGTTCAGTGAAAAGAGGAGAAGTGTTCCGGCGCAAACGTTACCTGGTGCTATTTTGCAGTTTCAGAAAACAATCCCACCACAGACCAGGAGAAACCTAGTCTAAAGTCAGTGGTAGGGCTGAAACGATTAGTCGACTTTGTCGACAAACATCTTTGTTGTCGAGTAGTCGTTTGATCTCACGTGATCTAATGTAAGGGCCTGCAATATCGCTATTTGACCGCTACGGCGCTGTAGCGCTAGAGTGTAACGCAGCCGTTACAAATGCTATTGCGGTAGAAGAAAACACAGCGCGAATTATGACGGAGTGCAAACGAATCCGAACTAGCAAGGTGTGTGAAAGTTGCACAAAACTTCAAACCAAGAATGCTGTCGTGTGCAATACATGCAAGGCGGAACTTGCTTTTCACGGGAGCACAAAATGCATGTTAAAGCACTTAAAGAGGAAACAAGAGGAGCCGGTGAGAGGGAATGTTCTCCAGCTGGAGCTAAATAACTAGCAGTAAATCTCTTTATTAGATAGGCCTAATGCAATACTACTAATAATAGCAATAATATTAACAATAATAATATAATTACAGTAATGTGATGATTTATTTTTGCATAGAATAAAGCTTGATCGAGGTTAGGAGTCAGGGCTGGTTTTATTATTGTAACACTATTAGGTATTACAGTATACCTAATTATTATTGTACACTTGCCTGTATTTTGTTCCATATTCATGAAGACTTACAAAAAGGAGATGTTATGAAGAATATCATGTCAGTTAATTTTTAAAAGGTGAATGAGAATGTCTCTGTCAGCTCAATCGTCATGTCATTTTTTTTTTTTTTTTTATTCTTATAATAATTGTTTGCAGTTTAAGTTTGTATGTAATGCAGCTGATTTTTTTTTTGTTTATTTTTTTTCTATTGAAAGAGAACATAATATTTAAGCAATGCTTAGAGAGCATTTGTTTGTGATTTGAGTGGGACAGAAATCTGAAAACTTAAAGAGAATGACCTGTTTAGTTGGCTCAAAGTTCATTAAAACAACCATTTCAAAAGCTGAAGTGATTTTCTTTTTTTTATATTATAGTTAGAATATGTATAACTCAGTGTTTTAACTAATTGAAAAAGCTGAATAATCATTCCAAACTTACTGATTAGCCAGCGAAATAATCGACGATTAGTCGATTAATCGTTCTAATAATCGTTAGATTAATCGATTATCAAAATAATCGTTTGTTGCAGCCCTAGTCAGTGGCGCGTTGCACATGTTATTCATATGCTATTTTAAGGGCGCATGCTTGGCCATAACCAATGTAGCGTGTGCACAACGCACATACACTTTGCTTCTCTCATCTACACAGACGCAGCAGTTCTCATTTTTGCAAACCATACATAATTACAAGGAAAAATATTCCACACGAGGGAAATCATTGTTGTGTCCATGAAGATGTGAAAAAAATAGGCATAAATCTAGCTTACACATTTACCCAAATTATCATACGCCTGTTTAACCGAAGCTAATTTGGGTGTGTTTCTCCATCCCCAATGTCACTTCTCTGTGTTTTACGGCCCTGACGAGAACGTCGGTCTCCTCGGCTGTGAACTGCTCAAATCCGCCGTTATAATAGCAATCCGCCATGGAACAAGCGCGCCTGCTCTTAAAGGGAATGTGAGATGACGCTCTGATTGGTTTGTTTCATGTTACGCCCCAAACCACACCTATGAGTAATGAAGCTACTTCAGACCAACTCATTTTAGATTTGCGCGAGAGTCATTTATCCCGCCGGTATAATAGCAACAGCGCCGAAGACCCGCCCACAAAGTTACTTGTGTTTCGCGTTTTATACTTGTGTTTCAGATCGTTAAAATAGGGCCCCCGATGTCCCCGGAGGAACAGTGAAACACGGCTTTGTATTGAAAGCGAGGGCTTGGGAAACATACCATTTAAAGGAAGCCAATCATTTTGTTGCAGAAAGACACGTTCACTTACTTCTGCCGTACAAACTCATCTGTGACCACCTTCTTTACATCACCGAACTCGTCATGCTTCTCCCTGTGAGGACACACCAGTGATTTATTAAAAAAGAAAATAAGCTAATCAGTAAAATGACTTTTTCCAAAAGGATCTTGTCCACCAACCCTGGATCCACGCGCAGCTTCTTGAGTGTATTCCACACCAGATCTGCAGCGTTCATGA